>ONZH01009210.1:0-36248 GCA_900303285.1 Rhinella marina | reverse complement strand
TGGGTTAAGGCCGTGCATTGATTACCACGAATTAAATAAGATCACGGTCAAGAACTCTGGACCTCTTCCTCTTATTCCGGACCTTCTGAATCAAGTGTCTGGGGCCAATTGGTTCTCCAAATTAGATTTAAGGGAGCTTATAATCTGATTCGGATTCGGGAAGGAGATGAGTGGAAGACTGCTTTTAACACACCACTGGGGCATTTTGAATACCTTGTTATGCCCTTCAGTCTGAGTAATGCCCCCAGCAGTTTTCCAAGGTTTTATGAATACCATTTTTCATGATTTTATTGGGGTCTTTATGGTGGTCTATCTGGATGACATCCTTATTTTTTCTCCAGATCTGCCCACCCATCATGAACATATTCGCCTTGTGTTGTCTCGGTTTGCGAAAAAAACTCTTTGTTTGCTAAGTTGGAAAAATGTATTTTGTGTGCAAAAAGTCTCATTTCTGGGTTATGCGGTCACTCCTTCAGATGTACAGATGGATCCGTGTAAGGTTCAGGCGATTGCTGATTGGGTCCGCCCTACTGACTTAAAATCCCTTCAACGGTTTCTAGGTTTTGCCAATTATTACAGGAACTTTATAAAAAATTTGTAATCGCCAAACCACTCACGGATCTTACCCGCAAGGGGGCTGATCCTAGCAACTGGTCTCCGGCAGCTTACTCTGCGTTTGAGGAGCTTAAGAAAGCTTTCTCTACAGCTCCTGTGTTGATTCAGCCTGATCTCTCTCAGCCCTTCATTGTGGAAGTAGATGCCTCTGAGGTCGGTGTAGGGGCAGTATTATCTCAAGGGTCTTCTGCTCTCACAAACCTCAGGCCATGTGCATTTTTCTCTAAAAAGTTTTCTTCATGTGAAAGAAATTATCATATTGGGAATCGCAAGCTCCTTGCAATCAAATGGGCTTTTGAAGTGTGGCGCCATTTCTTGGAAGGAGCTCTTCACCCAGTGACAGTGATCACAGACCATAAAAATCTTGTGTATCTTGATAACGCAAAACGTCTCAATGCGTGTCAGGCCAGATGGGCCTTGTTTTTCTCGCGTTTTAATTTTGTTGTTACCCTACCGGCCGGGTACGAAAAATGTTAAAGCTGATGCTTTATCCCGGAGTTTCGGTATTCCTGAGGGTTCAGAGTCTGAGTCTGGTAACATTTTACCTCCAGGTATTGTACTGGCAGCTGTCTCCTCTCACCTCTCTTCTCAAATTCTTGCTGAACAAAATTCTGCTCCTAAAGACCTTCCGGAAGGCAAATTGTTTGTTCCCATGTCTTGCCATTTGAGAGTGTTAGAGTAGACACATTGTTCAGTGCTAGCAGGCCACCCAGGTGTTCGGGGAACATTAGATTTACTGAAAAGAAATTATTGGTGGCCACGCATGCATGCTGACGTTTATGCCTTTGTTCAGGCTTGTCAAGTCTATGCACGGGGAAAGATCCCCAGGAGACGTCCTGAGGGACCTCTTCTCCCGCTCCCAGTGCCAGACAAACCCTGGTCTAACATTTCCATGGACTTTGTTACCGATTTGCCACCATCTCAGGGGTGTACTGTCATTTGGGTGGTGGTGGATCGGTTCTCTAAAATGGGTCACTTCATTCCGTTGAAAAAGCTGCCATCAGCGGAAGAATTGGCTGATCTATTTATCCAGCATGTGGTTCGTCTCCATGGTATTCCTGATGAAGTGGTATCTGACAGGGGGGTACAATTTGTGGCTAAGTTTTGGCGAGCTTTCTGTTCTAAATTAGAGGTTAAATTGTCCTTTTCTTCTGCCTTTCACCCTGAAACCAATGGGCAGATGGAGAGGATGAATCAGGAGCTAATCCAGTACCTTCGTCTTTTTATCTCTGATTGTCAGCATTAGTGGGTCTCATACCTTCCGCTAGCTGAATTTGCTATCAACAATCACACTAGTTCGTCCACACTCACATCACCCTTTTACTTTAATGATGGTTTTCACCCCAGGTTTTCTTTCTCATCGTGTTCTGTTTCTGATATTCCTCGGGCAGAATCCATAACTAACCAACTGTGCACAGTGTGGTCACGAGTTCAGCAGAACTTGAAAAAATCACAAAGTCAAATGGTCCACCACTCCAGGAATAAACATACGGTCTCTGAAACTTTTGTTGTGGGCGATAAAGTCTTGTTATCAACTAAAAACGTCAAATTGAAGGTTCCGTCTCTGAAAATTGCGCCTAGGTTCATCGGTCCTTTTGTCATAACTCATGTGTTTAATCCTGAATCTTTCAAGCTGGCATTGCCCCCTGAATGGAGGGTCCACAATACTTTTCATAAAAATCTGCTAAAGCGCTATGTTGACCCTGTTGTTCCCGTCCCTGACCCTCCTTCTCCATCTGTTGTGGATGGAGATCTTGAGTATGATGTGGAGAGGGTTCTTGACTCTAGGTTGGTGAGGAATTCTCTTCAGTACCTCATCCATTAGAAGGGATTCGGTCCAGAGGATAGATCTTGGGTCCCTGCTAGGGATGTGTATGCGCCCCGGTTAGTGAGATTGTTTCACCAGCGTCATCCTTCCAAACCATCTCTGAGTTCTAAGGGTCCGGAGGCCCCTTGTGGAAGGGGGGGTACTGTCAGGACCGGCAGTCATTGCACCCGTTCTGCTGGTCCTGTCTCTGACTCTGGTGGCGATATGGTTACCCGTGGCCGGGGTTCTTCCGCTACTTCGTCAGGCTCCTCCTCCAGCCGACAGTCTCTGGATGTGGATGCGCGGTCCAGGCAGGGGACGCGCGCCACGATCATAAGTGCCAGGGATGTGGCTGGTGTGCACACACGCTCGCGGTCTGTGACTGGTTGCCGGAGAACGCGAGCAATATAGTTTGTTTTTACCTTCTGGTATCTCATGGGTTAACCTTTCTTCCTTGCATTCTCCTCCCAGTCAGCTGGTTGGGTGGGGTCTGCTAGGTATTTAAGGTCCTCAAATCTGAACCTTGCTGCCAATGTTTGGAGTTTCCTTGCTACAACCTGGTTTGTGACTAATTCCCTGAAGATTTGATCCTAGTTTGTTATTTGACCTTTGGCGTGTTTTGTGACCATTCTCTGCTTGTTGATTTTGTCCTGACGTACCTTCCTGGTTTTGACTCTGCCTTCTGACCATTTTTCTGTGTTTATTTGTCAGTCTCTTGTCTTCCTTCCCCTGCACCTTATACAGTGTATTTCGCAGTCTTCGTGGTTGTCGCCCCACGGTTTAGCGTGGGTGAGGCAATAGGCAGGGTTGGGTAAGGAAAGGAATAGGGTTGGGTAAGCTAAGGGCACACGTTCCTCTGTTGTCTGTTTATCCCAGCCCTGACACTGCATCGCTGTAGTAAGAAAGAAAACAATAAAAACCATAACAAAATGTCCTAAATGGAACGCAACAAACACAGACACATGACGGAGATTATAGAAATGCACCAATGTCCAGAACCTCTGTTAGAGCATCCAAAAATATCTTAAAACACACATGCAAACTGCAGAAATACAACCTAGTATGATAAAAAAAGGAAAAGATACACTTTGAAAACTATTTAAAACCTTTAAAAAAAAATATACCGGTATGTAGGGTAATATATATGGTATATATTTTTACTTAAACAAATAATGCACAAAATGAAGCAAATCAATTAAAGGCTCATGAGCACGCCATGCAGACATACAGACACAGAAATCACATAGGATCACTGGGAGCGCACATAGGCACACATGTGCAGCAGCTCTCATCTCGGCCATCTCATATCTGCACTGCAGCGGGGGCCGTCATCCCTGGAAACAAGCCGTTTGAAATGTGATGGGAAAATGAATACAGCCAGCTAAGGAGGCAGTATGGACAATCACAATACATCAGTAAGTGCCTCTTATCAACTGTGTCTACTTGATCAATCACATATCCTGAAGTTGGGAAAACCCTTTAACTACAGCTCTGCCTCCATCGAATTCAATAGCAGCAGCGATGTAGTAAGCAAGCTCCTTCCACTGCAGCACTCTAATAAGCAAGTTCCCTCCACTGCAGCGCTGTAGTAAGCGAGTTCCCTCCATTGCAGTGCTGTAGTACGCAAGTTCCCTTTACTGCAGCACTGTAGTAAGCGAGTTCCCTCCATTGCGGCGCTGTAGTAAGCGAGTTTCCTACACTGAAGTGCTGTAGTAAGCGAGTTCCCTTGACTGAAGCTCTGTAGTAAGAAAGAAAACAATAAAAACAATAACAAAATTTCCTAAATGGAGCGCAACAAACACAGACACATGACGCACATTATAGAGATGCAACAACGTCCAGAACGTTGAGCATCCAAAAATATCTAGAAACACACCTGTAAACTGAAGAAATACAAGTAAAAGGTACACTTTGAAAAGTATTTAAAAACTTTAAGAAAAAAATATACCGGTATGTAGGGTAATATATATGGTATATATTTTTATTTAAACAAATAATGCACAAAATTAAGCAATTCAGTTAAAGGCTCATGCACACGCCATGCAGACATACAGACACAGAAATCACATAGGATCATTGGGAGCGCACATAGGCACACATGCACAGCAGCTCCCATCCCGGCCATCTCATATCTGCACTGCTCCGGGAGCCGTGACACCTGGAAACAAGCCGTTTGTAATGTGATGGGAAAATGAAGCCAGCCAGCGAAGAAGGCAGTATGGACAATCACAATACATTAGTAAGTGCTCTTATCAACTGTGTCTACTTGATTAATCACATTTGCTGAAGTTGGAGAAACCCTTTAAGTAAAGCTCTGCCTTCACTGACTTCAACAACAGCAGCCATGTAGTAAGCAAGCTTCCTCCACTGCAGCGCTGTAGTAAGCGAGTTGCTTCCATTGCAGCAGTGTAGTAAGCAAGTTCCCTCCACTGCAGTGCTATTGTAAGCGAGTTCCCTCCACTGCAGCGCTGTAGTAAGCGAGTTCCCTCCACTGCAGCGCTGTAGTAAGCGAGTTCCCTCCACTGCAGCGCTGTAGTAAGCGAGTTGCCTCCGTTGCAGCGCTGTAGTAAGCGAGTTCCCTCCCTTGCAGTGCTATAGTAAGCGAGTTTCCTCCCCTGCAGCACTGTAGTAAGTGAGATCCATCCATTGCAGTGCTGTAGTAAGCGAGTTCCCCCCACTGCAGCACTGTAGTAAGCGAGTTCCCTCCATTGCAGCACTGTAGTAAGCGAGTGCCCTCCATTGCAGCACTGTAGTAAGCGAGTTCCTTCCATTGCAGTGCTGTAGTAAGCGAGTTCCCTCCATAACAAAATGTCCAAAATGGAACGCAACAAACCCAGACACATGACGCGGATTATAGAGATGCAACAACGACCAGAACCTCTGGTAGAGCATCCAAAAATATCTAGAAACACACCTGCAAACAGAAGAAACGCAACCTAGTACGATAAAAAAAAAAGTAAAAGATACCTTTGGAAAACTATTTAGAACCTTTAAGAAAAAAATATGCCGGTATGTGTGGTAATATATATGGTATATATTTTTATTTAAACAAATAATGCACAAAATGAAGCAATTCACTTAAAGGCTCATGCACACGCCATGCAGACATACAGACACATAAATCACATAGGACCACTGGGAGCACACATAGGCACACATGCGCAGCAGCTCCCATCCCGGCCATCTTATATCTGCACTGCAGCGGGAGCCGTGACCCTTGGAAACAAGCCGTTTGTAATGTGATGAAAAAATTAATCCAGCCAGTGAAGGAGGCAGTATGGATAATCACAATACATTAGTAAGTGCCTCTTATCAACTGTGTCTACTTGATCAATTACAATTGCTGAAGTTGGAGAAACCCTTTAAGTACAGCTCTGCCTTCATTGACTTCAAGAACAGCAGCGCTATAGTAAGTGAGTTCCCTCCACTGCAGCGCTATAATAAGCGGGTTCCCTCCACTAAAGAGCTGCAGTAAGTGAGTTCCCTCCACTGCAGTACTGTAGTAAACTAGTTACCTCCATTGTAGCACTGTAGTAAGCTAATTCTCTCCACTGCAACGCTGTAGTAAAAAAGAAAACAATAAAAACCATAGCAAAATGTTCTAAATATAACGCAACAAACACAGACACATGCACATTATAGAAATGCACCAATGTCCAGAACCTCTGTTAGAGCATCCAAAAATATCTAGAAACACACCTGCAAACTGAAGAAATACAACCTAGTTAAAGTTAAAGGTACACTTTGAAAACTATTTAAAAACTTTAAGAAAAAAATATACCGGTATGTAGGGTAATATATATGGTATATATTTTTATTTAAACAAATAATGCACAAAATGAAGCAATTCAGTTAAAGGTCTCATGCACACGCCATGCAGACATACAGACACAGAAATCACATAGAATGACTGGGATCGCACATAGGCACACATGCGCAGCAGCTCCCATCCTGGCCATCTCATATCTGCACTGCAGAGGGGGCCGTGACCCCTGGAAACAAGCCATTTGTAATGTGATGGGAAAAAGAATACAGCCAGTGAAGAAGGCAGTATGGACAATCATAATACATTAGTAAGTGCATCTTATCAACTTATCTACTTGATCAATCACATTTGCTGAAGTTGGAGAAACCCTTTAACTACAGCTCTGCCTCCATCGACTTCAATAGCAGCAGCGATGTAGTAAGCAAGCTCCCTCCACTGCAGCGCCCTAATAAGCAAGATATGTTTGGAGAGAATTAGCTTACTATAGCTCTGCAATGGAGGTAACTCGCTTACTACAGCTCTTTAGTGGAGGGAACTCGCTTACTACAGCACTGCATTGGAGGGAACTCGCTTACTACAGCACTGCATTGGAGGGAACTCGCTTGCTACAGCACTGCATTGGAGGGAACTCGCTTACTACAGTGCTGCAGTGGGGGATCTCACTTACTATAGCACTGCAGTGGAGGGAACTCGCTTACTACAGCGCTACAATGGAGGCAACTCGTTTACTACAGCGCTGCAGTGGAGGGAACTTGCTTATTAGAGCGCTGCAGTGGAGGGAGGGAGCTTACTACATGAATGCTGTTGTTGAAGTCAATGAAGGCAGAGCTTTACTTAAAGGGTTTCTCCAACTTCAGCAAATGTGATTGATCAAGTAAACACAGTTGATAAGAGGCACTTACTAATGTATTGTGATTGTCCATACTGCCTCCTTAGCTGGCTGTATTCATTTTTCCATCACATTACAAACGGCTTGTTTCCAGGGATGATGGCCCCTCTGCAGTGCAGATATGAGATGGCCCAGATGGAGCTGCTGCACATGTGTGCCTATGTGCGCTCCCACTGATCCTATGTGATTTCTGTGTCTGTATGTCTGCATGGCGTGTGCATGAGTCTTTAACTGATTTGCTTCATTTTGTGCATTATTTGTTTAAATAAAAATATATACCATATATATTACCGTACATAGCGATACATTTTTTTCTTAAAGGTTTTAAATAGTTTTCAAAGTGTATCTTTTGCTTTTTTTTATCATACTAGGTTGTATTTCTGCAGTTTGCAGGTGTGTTTTAAGATATTTTTGGATGCTCTAACAGAGGTTCTGGACATTGGTGCATTTCTATAATCTCCGTCATGTGTCTGTATTTGTTGCGTTCCATTTAGGACATTTGGTTATGGTTTTTGTTTTCTTTCTTACTACAGCGCTGCAGTGGAGAGAATTAGCTTACTACAGGGCTGCAATGGAGGTAACTCGTTTACTACAGTACTGCATTGGAGGGAACACGCTTACTACAGCGCTGCAATGGAGGGAACTTGCTTATTACAGGGCTGCAATGGAGGGAGCTTGCTTACTACATCGCTGCTGTTGTTGAAGTCGATGAAGGCAGAGCTGTACTTAAAGGGTTTCTCCAACTTCAGCAAATGTAATTGATCAAGTAGACACAGTTGATAAGAGGCACTTACTAATGTACTGTAATTGTCCATACTGCCTCCTTCGCTGGCTGGATTAATTTTTTCATCACATTACAAACTGCTTGTTTCCAGGAGTCCCGGCCCCCGCTGCAGTGCAAATATGAGATGGCCGGGATGGGAGCTGCTGCGCATGTGTGCCTATGTTCGCTCCCAGTGATCCTATGTGATTTCGGTGTCTGTATGTCTGTATGGCGTGTGCATTAGCCTTTAACTGAATTCCTTCATTTTGTGCATTATTTGTTTAAATAAAAATTTATACCATATATATTACCCTACATACCGGTATATTTTTTTCTTAAAGGATCTAAATAGTTTTCCAAGGATATCTTTTACTTTTTTATCGTACTAGGTTGTATTTCTTCAGTTTACAGGTGTCTTTCTAGATATTTTTGGATGCTCTACCAGAGGTTCTGGACGTTGTTGCATCTCTATAATCCACGTCATCTGCCTGGGTTTGTGCGTTCTATTTAGGACATTTTGTTATGGAGGGAACTCGCTTACTACAGCACTGCAGTGGAGGGAACTCGCTTACTACAGCACTGCAGTGGAGGGAACTCGCTTACTACAGCACTGCAGTGGAAGGAAATCGCTTACTACAGCACTGCAGTGGAGGAAAGTCGCTTACTATAGCGCCGCAATGGAGGGAACTTGCTTACTACAGTGCTGCAGTAAAGAGAACTTGCTTGCTAAAGAGCTGCAATAGAAGGAACTTGCTTACTACAACGCTGCAGTGGAGAGAACTCGTTTACTTTAGCACTGCAGTGGAGGGAACTCGCTTACTACAGCGCTGCAATGGAGGGAACTCGCTTACTACAGCACTGCAGTGGAGGGAACTCACTTACTACAGCGCCACAATGGAGGGAACTTGCTTACTAAAGTGCTGCAGTAAAGGGAACTTGCTTGCTACAGAGCTGCAATGGAGTTAACTCGCTTACTACAACGCTGCAATGGACGGAACTCACTTTCTACAACTCTGCAGTGGAGGGAACTCGCTTACTACAGCGCTGCAATGGAGGGAACTCGCTTACTACAGCACTGCAGTGGAGGGAACTCACTTACTACAGCGCCGCAATGGAGGGAACTTGCTTACTAAAGTGCTGCAGTAAAGGGAACTTGCTTGCTACAGAGCTGCAATGGAGTTAACTCGCTTACTACAACACTGCAATGGACGGAACTCACTTTCTACAACTCTGCAGTGGAGGGAACTCGCTTACTACAGCGCTGCAATGGAGGGAACTCGCTTACTACAGCACTGCAGTGGAGGGAACTCACTTACTACAGCGCCGCAATGGAGGGAACTTGCTTACTAAAGTGCTGCAGTAAAGGGAACTTGCTTGCTACAGAGCTGCAATGGAGTTAACTCGCTTACTACAACGCTGCAATGGACGGAACTCACTTTCTACAACTCTGCAGTGGAGGGAACTCGCTTACTATAGCACTGCAGTGGAGGGAACTTGCTTATTAGAGCCCTGCAGTGGAGGGAGCTTGCTTACTACATCGCTGCTGTTATTGAAGTCGATAGAGGCAGAGCTGTAGTTAAAGGGTTTCTCCAACTTCAGGAAATGTGATTGATCAAGTAGACACAGTTGATAAGAGGCACTTACTAATGTATTGTGATTGTCCATACTGCCGCCTTCGCTGGCTGGATTCATTTTCCCATCACATTACAAACAGCTTGTTTCCAGGGGTCACGGCCCCCGCTGCAGTGCAGATATGAGATGGTCGGGATGGGAGCTGCCGCGCATGTGTGCCTATGTGTGCTCCCAGTGATCCTATGTGATTTCTGTGTCTGTATGTCTGTATGGCGTGTACATGAGCCTTTAACTAAATTTCTTCATTTTGTGCATTATTTGTTTAAATAAAAATATATACCATATATATTACCCTACATACCGGTATATTTTTTCTTAAAGGTTTTAAATAGTTTTCAAAGTGTATCTTTTGCTTTCTTTATCATACTAGGTTGTATTTCTGCAGTTTCCAGGTGTGTTTCTAGATATTTTTGGATGCCCTACCAGAGGTTCTGGACGTTGTTGCATCTCTACAATCTGTGTCATGTGTCTGTGTTTGTTGCGTTCCACTTAAGACATTTTGTTATGGTTTTAATTGTTTTCTTTCTTACTACAGCACTGCTGCGGAGAGAATTAGCTTACTATAGCGCCGCAACGGAGGTAACTCGCTTACTGCAGTACTGCAGTGGAGGGAACTCGCTTACTACAGCGCTGCAGTGGAGGGAACTCGCTTACTATAGCACTGCAGTGGAGGAAACTTGCTTACTACAGCGCTGCAATGGAGGCAACTCGTTTACTACAACGTCCAGAACCTCTGGTAGAGCATCCAAAAATATCTAGAAACACAATTGTAAACTGAAGAAATACAGCCTAGTAAAAGATACACTTTGAAAAGTATTTAAATCCTTTAAGAAATAATATGCCGGTATGTAGGGTAATATATATGGTATATATTTTTATTTAAACAAATAATGCACAAAATGAAGCAATTCAGTTAAAGGCTCATGCACACGCCATGCAGACATACAGACACAGAAATCACATAGGATCATTGGGAGCGCACATAGGCACACACGCGCAGCAGCTCCCATCTCGGCCATCTCATATCTGCACTGCTCCGGGGGCCATGACACCTGGAAACAAGCTGTTTGTAATGTGATGGGAAAATGAAGCCAGCCAGCGAAGGAGACTGTACGGACAATCACAATACATTAGTAAGTGCCTCTTATGAACTTTGTTTACTTGATAAATCACATTTGCTGAAGTTGGAGAAACCCTTTAAGTAAAGTTCTGCCTTCATTGACTTCAACAACAGCAGCCATGTAGTAAGCCAGCTCCCTCCACTGCAGCGCTGTAGTAAGCGAGTTGCCTCCATTGCAGCGCTGTAGTAAGTGAGTTCCCTCCATTGCGGTGCTGTAATAAGCGAGTTTCCTAAACTGCAGTGCTGTAGTAAGCTGTCACGGACAGAAACACTGGGATAAGGTGCACCCTGACTTATCCCAAATCTGTCCCTGCCTACTTGCCTCACCCTAGGCTAAGAGTCCTAGGGGGACAACTGGACGACAATCCCTACACTGTATAAGTGAGGGATGGGGAACGGAAGGAACAAAGACAAACAAGTAACAAACAAACACAATACGAATAGTCAGCTAAGCAAGGTCAAACCGGGAGCGAACGTCAGGAGCCGAGGGATAAGCAGAATCAAGGTCGAGGTCACAAGCAAAAGGTCTGGATACACAGTAAGGTCACAAGTCAAAACGCACAGCACTGCAAAGAAAGTAACTTCAATAACAGGCAACTTGTAAAGGCAGTTGCCATCTTAAATAGCCCACCCAGGATCATGTGATGTGGCCAGCATCACATGACCTGAGGCGGAGCATGCTTCCAAAACAATATGCAAAGTAGCCATGTGGCGTGATCAGCACCACATGGCTAGAAACCCAAAAGAAATTTAACTGCTGAAGTGCTGGCTGACCAAACCAGCACTTCAATTCCCTACTGCTCGTCTCTAGGGGGACGGAGAGATCCGGCGGCACTGCATGGAGGTAACGCGTCGCTGGCCTCCCGTTACATAAGCAAGTTCCCTCCATAACAAAATGTCCTTAATGGAACGCAACAAACCCAGGCAGATGACGTGGATCATAGAGATGCAACAATGTCCAGAACCTCTGGTAGAGCATCCAAAAATATCTAGAAAGACATCTGCAAACTGAAGAAATACAACCTAGTATGATAAAAAAAAGTAAAAAATACCCTTGGAAAACTATTTAGATCCTTTAAGAAAAAAATATACCGGTATGTAGGGTAATATATATGGTATCTATTTTTATTTAAACAAATAATTTAAAAATAAAGCAATTCAGTTACAGGCTCATGCACACGCCATGCAGACATACAGACACAGAAATCACATAAGATCACTGGGACGACAGATAGGCACACATGCGCAGCAACTCCCACCCAGGCCATCTCATATCTGCACTGCAGCGGGGGCCGTGACCCCTGGAAACAAGCCGTTTGTAATTATTTTCCCATCACATTACAATCAGCGAAGGAGGCAGTATGGGCAATCACAATACATTAGTAAGAGCCTCTTATCTACAGTGTCTACTTGATCAATCACATTTGCTGAAGTTCTAGAAACCATTTAAGTAAAGCTCTGCCTTCATTAACTTCAACAACAGCAGCTATGTAGTAAGCGAGCTCCCTCCACTGCAGAGCTGTAATAAGCAAGTTCCCTCCACTGCAGCGCTGTAGTAAGCGAGTTGTCTCCATTGCAGCTCTGTAGCATGTAAGTTCCCTTTACTGCAGCACTGTAGTAAGCAAGTTCCCTCCATTGCGGAGCTGTAGCAAGCGAGTTCCCTCCACTGCAGTGCTGTAGTAAGCGAGTTCCCTCCATAACAAAATGTCCAAAATAGAAAGCAACAAACCCAGGCAGATGACGTGGATTATAGAGATGCAACAGCGTTCAGAACCTCTGGTAGAGCATCCAAAAATATCTAGAAACACACCTGCAAACTGAAGAACTACAACCTAGTATGATGAAAAAAGGTAAAAGATAGCCTTGGAAAACTATTTAGATCCTTTAAGAAAAAAATATACCGGTATGTAGGGTAATATATATGGTATATATTTTTATTTTAACAAATAATGCACAAAATGAAGCAATTCAGTTAAAGGCTCATATACACACCATGCAGACATACAGATGCAGAAATTACATAATATCATTGGGAGCGCACATAGGCACACATGCGCAGCACCTCCCATCCCGGCCATTTCATATCTGCACTGCAGCGGGGGCCGTGAACCCTGGAAACAAGCCGTTTGTAATGTGATAAAAAACTGAATCCAGCCAGCGAAGTAGGCAGTACGGACAATCACAATACATTAGTAAGTGCCTCTTATCTACAGTGTCTACTTGATCAATCACATTTGCTGAAGTTGGAGAAACCCTTTAAGTAAAGCTCTGCCTTCATTGACTTCAACAGCAGCAGCCATGTAGTAAGCAAGCTCCCTCCACTGCAGCGCTGTAATAAGCAAGTTCCCTCTACTGCAGCTCTGTAGTAAGCGAGTTCCTCCACTGCAGAGCTGTAGTAAGTGAGTTCCCTCCACTGCAGCGCTATAGTAAGCGTGTTCCCTCCACTAAAGAGCTGTATTAAGTGAGTTCCCTCCACTGCAGAACTGTAGTAAACGAGTTACCTCCATTGCAGCGCTGTAGTAAGCTAATTCTCTCCACTGCAGTGCTGTAGTAAGAAAGAAAACAATAAAAACCATAACAAAACCAAAACACATGACGCAGATTTTAGAAATGCACCAATGTGCAGAACCTCTGTTAGAGCATCCAAAAATATCTAGAAACACACCTGCGAACTGAAGAAATAAAACCTAGTAGGATAAAAAAAGTAAAAGATACACTTTGAAAACTATCTAAAACCTTTAAGAAAAAAATATACCGGTATGTAGGGTAATATATATGGTATACACAGTATATTTATTTAAACAAATAATGCACAAAATGAAGCAAATCAGTTAAAGGCTCATGCACACGCCATGCAGACATACAGACACAGAAATCACATAGGATCACTGGGAGCGAATATAGGAACACATGAGCAGCAGCCCCCATCCTGGCCATCTCATATCTGCACTGCATAGGGGGCTGTGACTCCTGGAAACAAGCCGTTTGTAATGTGATGTGATGGGAAAATGAAAGAAAACAATAAAAACCATAACAAAATGTCCTAAATAGAACACAACAAACACAGACACATGACGCAGATTATACACATGCACCAATGTCCAGAACCTCTGTCAGAGCATCCCAAAATATCTAGAAACACACCTGCAAACTGAAGAAATACAACCTAGTATGATAAAAAAAAAGCAAAAGATACCCTTGGAAAACTCTTTAGATCCTTTATGAAAACAATATACCGGTATGTACGGTAATATATATGGTATCTATTTTTATTTAAACCAATAATGCACAAAATGAAGCAAATCAGTTAAAGGGTTTCTGTCACCAGTTTTGGGCATATAAAACAGGATGACATTTGCAATGTGCAAATGTCACCTGATGCCCAAACTGGTGATTATTTTTTTACTGGTGCCCCCGTTTTTGAAATAAATCATCTTTTGTTGTATGCAAATGAAGCTTACTAGGTGCAAGGGGCGGTTACCTCGCACCTAGTAAGCTCCGTTTGCCCACCCGAGGTCACGCCTACCTTCACTTGATTGACAGGGCCAGGCAGCTTGTTGGATCCTCTGCCGGCCCTGTGCTCCATTCAAATCCCGCGCCTGCGCCCTGCGGAATAAAAGCGGCGCAGGCGCAGTGAGCGGCGCTGGCCGCCGGGCTCCCGGCTACCTCACTGCGCCTGCGCCGATGACGTCATGTGTACTCTGACGTCATCGGCGCAGGCGCAGTGAGGTAGCCGGGAGCCCGGCGGCCAGCGCCGCTCACTGCGCCTGCGCCGCTTTTATTCCGCAGGGCGCAGGCGCGGGATTTGAATGGAGCACAGGGCCGGCAGAGGATCCAACAAGCTGCCTGGCCCTGTCAATCAAGTGAAGGTAGGCGTGACCTCGGGTGGGCAAACGGAGCTTACTAGGTGCGAGGTAACCGCCCCTTGCACCTAGTAAGCTTCATTTGCATACAACAAAAGATGATTTATTTCAAAAACGGGGGCACCAGTAAAAAAATAATCACCAGTTTGGGCATCAGGTGACATTTGCACATTGCAAATGTCATCCTGTTTTATATGCCCAAAACTGGTGACAGAAGCCCTTTAAAGGCTCATGCACACACCATGCAGACATACAGACACAGAAATCACATAGGATCACTGGGAGCACACATAGGCACACATGCGCAGCAGCTCCCATCCCGGCCATCTCATATCTGCACTGCAGCGGGGGCCGTGACCCCTGGAAACAAGCTGCTTGTAATGTGATGGAAAAATTAATCCAGTTAGCGATATAGGAAGTATGGACAATCACAATACATTAGTAAGTGCCTCTTATCAACTGTGTCTATTTGATCAATCACATTTGCTGAGGTTGGAGAAACCCTTTAACTGCAGCTCTGCCTCCATTGAATTCAACAGCAGCAGCGCTGTAGTAAGCCAGCTCCCTCCACTGCAGCGCTGTATTAAGCGAGTTCCCTCCATTGCACTGCTGTAGTAAGCTAATTCCCTCCACTACAGCGCCGCAGTAAGCGATTTCACTCCACTGCAGCGCTGTAGTAAGCAAGCTCCCTCTACTGCTGTAGTAAGTGAGTTCCCTCCACTGCAGCGCTGTAGTAAGCCAATTCCCTCCATTGCAGCGCTGTAGTAAGCGAGTTCCCTCCACTGCAGCACTGTAGTAAGTGAGTTCCGTCTATTGCAGCGCTGTAGTAAGTGAGTTTCCTCCTGTTAAGCACTTTAGTAAGAGAGTTTCCTCCACTGCAGCACTGTAGTAAGCGCGTTCCCTCCAGTGCAACGCTGTAGTAAGCGAGTTCCCTCCAGTCCAGCTCTGTAGTGAGCGAGTTCCCTCCAGTCCACCGCTGTAGTGAGCGAGTTCCCTCCATTGCAGTACCGTAGTAAGCTATTTCCCTCCACTGCAGCTCTTTAGTAAGCGAGCTCCCTCCACTGCACCGCTGTAGTAAGCTAATTCCCTCCACTGCAGCGCTGTAGTAAGCGATTTCACTCCACTGCAGCGCTGTAGTAAGCAAGCTCCCTCTACTGCTGTAGTAAGTGAGTTCCCTCCAGTCCAGCTCTGTAGTGAGCGAGTTCCCTCCAGTTCAGCACTGTAGTGAACGAGTTCCCTCCATTGCAGTACCGTAGTAAGCTATTTCCCTCAACTGCAGCTCTTTAGTAAGCGAGCTCCCTCCACTGCAGCGCTGTAGTAAGCGAGTTCCCTCTATTGCAGCTGTTTAGTAAGCGAGTTCTCTCCACTGCAGCGCTGTTGTAAGCAATTTCCCTCCACTGCAGTGATGTAGTAAGTGAGTTCCCTCCACTGCAGTGCTGTATTAATCAAGTTCCCTCCACTGCAGCGCTGTAGTAAACGAGTTCCCTCCACTGCAGCGTTGTAGTAAACCAGTTTCCTCCACTGCAGCGTTCTAGTAAACCAGTTCCCTCCACTGCAGCGCTGTAGTAAACCAGTTCCCTCCACGGCAGCGCTGTAGTAAACCAGTTCCCTCCACGGCAGCGCTGTAGTAAACCAGTTCCCTCCACTGCAATGCTGACGGTGCCATCCCGTTCTGGAGCCATTTTCCTATTATTACTCTTTTTAAAGATTTTGATCTTTATTTTACACATTTACGGTCGGGTTCACTATAGCCACTGCAGGGCTTATTTTAAAGGGTTATAAAAAGCCATATTGCTGTAACCATGACAACCAGAAAAAATAACCTGAATGTCTCATGACGCCATGAGTTCTATCTACAAAAAGAAAACCCCCGTTAGGCCGGGTTCACATCACTGTTCAGCTTTCCATTGTTCTGATCCATCAAAAAAAAAAAACAAACGTATTTTGAATTTTGAGCAGTTATGCTCAATCAGCATCAGTTTGCTCTTAAAATAATGGATCTGTCTTTTTTTCAGCGTCAGTTATGATCAGTTATGGGGCTGTTCACATCTCATTTTTGCTGTACGCAAGGTGTATACAAGTTTAGACATACAATAAAAACACGTATATAAAATGTATGCAATTTAGCGGTTATCAATCCTTCTTTTTGACTGTATATGTTTACCAGAAGTGCACATTTCAATACATTTGTTTCAGTTTGAAAAAATAAAGATTTGAAGGCATTATCTGAAATAAATGGACACGTTTAACGGACGGAAATGTATTGTCTCACGCTTCTATCCGTCACCCCTTATGCTACGTTATTCAGTCCTGCTTTTTTTTCTGTTTACAAACGTAACCGCTTGACGTACTGCAAAAACAAAATGTGAACAGCCCCTTATTTTTGACATAGGACTGATCTCTGACGGAACGGAAACAACTGATGCTCAAAATAACGGATCTGTGTTTTTCTTTTTTACCTGTTCCTCTGACGGATCAGAAGAACGGAAAGCTAAACAGTGATCTGACCTCAGATATAAGTCTGGAGAAGTGATCCTGTTGTCGGCAGCAGGGGGCGCTCCCTACAGGTCACTCTGTAGACAGAATCGATATTTCCGTTCCTTTGTTTCCAGAGTTACCGCTTCAGCATCATTGGAAATCCGCGAGTGCAGAACGGACTGCCGGTGCTGGTGAATATTCTCAGTAACGCCTTCCTGAAGAGCTTCAGATCCACCGAGAAGATCGAAATCTGGACTAAGCCCGTCCAAACTGTGAGTCCTGTTTTGTCTTCTTCTTTTCCTCTTCTCCCACCTTGATTTCTGGTGTTGACCACATTTTTGGCTGACGCTCAGGTTAATCAAGGTACATAATAGAACGTGGAGTGGAGATGTATCAGGGCATATCCAGGCAGCCATTCACGTAAAGCTGAGGTGCGTCAGCCATATCGGTCACCAGTGTAGTGTGATAATAGTGTTTTCACTACAGTTACTGTCACTTTAAGAGGCACCACATTCTTCTTGGTTACACACTCAGATGAGGTACAACCTCTTGCCAGTTTCACACGAGCGCAAATTCTTATTGTTAGAAATAATCAAATCAATGGAACCCTAGATAAATGAGGTCTCCTTCCTCCTCAGGTCCCCGCCCTTCTTACAGAGGTCTATGTTACTTCAGACAGTCTCACACCACATTGCCAATATTTGCAGTGCATATGGTGGCCACTTCACCTGACCACTTCAGGGCTCTGACTCTTTGTCACTGCCCCTCTACCTCAAGTGTTCCTCTACTCATACCAGTCTCACTACGACATGCTCGGACCACTCCTAAGGTCTGCTCCACGTTCACTCCCTCCATCAGTGGCTCAGCATTTACACCTAGGCCCTGATCTTGAAGAGCTCCTGCTACACCACCACTGTCTGCTCCACCAGGCCTAGCCTGCAGGGCAACCAGACGTCAGTGTAGCTATCTCACTGACCCACCAAGACAAGGATTCCAGCTAAACACCCAACTACGACCTCCCCAAGCACAGCACCACTCACCCCACCACCCAAGTTGGCTATGCCTATGACCCCAGTAGTTTCTCCAGAACTAAGCACTTAGGCTACCGCTTCTATGGCGGTGCACACAAGACACTAGGCTCACCTCCCCGGCCTACCTCAGACCTGTACTGGTCACAATCTAGATCACTGTCTACTACATGACCCATGCATCGGCCCTGCTTGACTGCGAGGCCCACATCACTGCTCCAGTCCACCACTTTGCTACGGTCTCCAGTCTCTCCCACAGAAGGAAAACCTCACTTCTCCCTGTGACCAGTTCCCAGCCGATGTGCCTCACAGACCCACAGCACTCAGGTCCAGCATTTCACAAGTCACCCACAATCTTTTTCTGGTGCCAGGACACTTCCTGCTGTCCTCCTGGCACACCATGTAGCAACAACAGGTCCTCCTGGCACACTGTGTGGCAGGGGCGTAGCTAAAGGTTCATGGGCCCTGGTGCAAGAGTTCAGCTTGGGCTCCCTTCCCTCAGTGCTTTATGGCAAGGGGCAGGGTAGCACATAGCCTTCGTGCTGCCTGATGCAAGAATTGAAATGCCATTCCCCCCCCCAATGCCAAATTCTTGACCTAACCCCTTCCCTTCAGCCAGATGTTTACCTTAACCATCATGCACTTTCTATAATGCTGGTGTCTTCTTATGCGGCACATGGGTCTTTGGGCCCCCTCAGGCTCTTGGGCCCGGTAGCGACTGCTACCTCTGCACCCCCTATAGTTACGCCCCTGCTGTGTGGCAACCAACACAGACTGGTGTCCATCCCTGACAATGCCATTTGCAACAGTGACACCTAGTGTCAGCAATGAATACTACATCACCATTACAATGTACACAGAGTATAACAACCCCCCTACTTACCAGCCATGTACCCAGACCCTAATTGTTTTTCTGTCTTTGTAGAATAAGGATTACTCTGCCTATTACATTATTTTTGCTATTGGCTTGCTGTTCATGTATTTCGCATCCGGTCTCGCCCCCCATTTTGCGATGAGCAGTGTTCAAGACTATAAGGTGGGTATAAGCCTATAACATCTACTCAAACATGGACCATTCTGGGATTAACCCGTATACACATTGCGTTAAATATTTTACTCTAGCTACATCCAGAGCTGCAGACCTGGGACTGACAGACACACTCAGAGTTTTGCAGACTTTTGAAAAGAGCTCTCGATGTGACTATAGTACATTACATGATGTCATATACTTCTTTCATATCAGTAGCTGTATTCATACTTCTGCTGTTTGTTACCTGCGGTGTGAAATTTGCCGCACACACAGGGTCTAGCAGACTTCTGAATGCTGCTCTGGATGTGACTGTTATATATTACATGATGTCATATACTTCTTTCACATCAGTAGCTGTATTCATACTTCTGTTTGTTACCTGCAGTGTGAAGTTTGCCGCACACACAGGGTCTCGCAGACTTCTGAATGCTGCTCTGGATGTGACTTTAGCACTCTTTTCACTTCCAGAGTTGCACTCTTACTGATGTTTGCTGCCATCTGGGATCCCTCAGCACCCTGCTATGCCCCAGGGTCAGCTAATGAGGCTGGCAGACTTCTGAACGCTGCTTTGTTTATGATTATAGTATAAAATGTGATGTAACATCGCATACTCTGGTCACACCCAGAGCTGCATTCACATCTGCCACCTGGAATCCTTCCGCACTGCGCTGATAGATATGCCCAGGATCTGGCAGACTTTTTCCATTATACAGGTCACATCCAGATCTGCATTTGTGGGTGCAGTGAATGATGGGATATAACACCAATGCCAGGTGTCAGAGAGCAGTCCTAGTAGATGGGGCCCCTGTGTGGATGGTGGTTAGATGCCCTCATCTCCAGGGATGGAAATTTACGGAACCATCGGCTCTATTGCCGTCTCTTTCAGATCAAGGCTCGTTCTCAGCTGCGGATCTCCGGCCTCTTCCCATCGGCGTACTGGTGCGGACAGGCCCTGGTGGACATCGCCCTCTACTGGCTGCTGCTCTTCCTGATGATAGCCATACTGTTTGCCTTCAACTACAAAATAATTCTTCCCTTCTGGGAAGTTGCGCTGCTGGTAAGTGTGATTGTGTGTCCGTACAGTGGTATGTACAGCGGACCCTGCCGGATGTAAGCAGCTGTATGGAAATAAAGCTTTACACAGATAGCCCATAATGTGCATGGACCAGACAAATACAGCAGCGAGGGCAGTTCTTTGGGGTCCTGTACCATGCAGATGGCTCCTGTACTCTGTCGACATATGCTGTACTTTGCTAACGCCTCCTGCACTCTGCTGACACCTCCTACTGATGGCTCCTGCACTCTGCTTACACATGCTATACTTTGCTGACATCTCCTGTACACTTCTGACAGCTGTTGTACTCTGCCAGGAGCTTTTCTACTCTGCCAACTCCTCCCGCACTCTGCTGACACCTCCTGCACTCTGCTGACTCCTCCTGCACTCTGCTGACTCCTCCTGCACTCTGCTGACACCTCCTGCAGTCTGCTGACACCTCCTGCACTCTGCTGACACCTCCTGCACTCTGCTGACTCCTCCTGCACTCTGCTGACTCCTCCTGCACTCTGCTGACACCTCCTGCACTCTGCTGACACCTCCTGCCCTCTCCTGACACCCACTGCACTTTGCTGACACCTCCTGCCCTCTGCTGACACCCACTGCACTTTGCTGACACCTCCTGCACTCTGCTAACACTTCCTGACACCTTCTGCCCTCTGCTGACACCTCCTGCCCTCTGCTGACATCCCCTGCATTCTGCTGACACCTCCTGCACTCTGCTGACACCTCCTGCACTCTGCTGACACCCCATGCATTCTGCTGACACCTCCTGCACTCTGCGAACACTCCCTGCATTGTGCTGACACCCCCGTCACTCTGCTGACGCCTCCTGCACTCTGTTGACACCTCCTGCTCTCTGCTGACACCTCCTTCACTCTGCTGACACTTCCTGACACCTCCTGCACTCTGCTGACACCTCCTGCACTTTCTCTTGGGTAATGGTTTATGTGTTTTGATGATGATTATAATATTGTCTTGCAGATATTGGAAATCCTCATGTACGGCGCCTCCATGGTTCTTTACGTCTATTTAATCTCCTTCATTTTCAAAAAAGGAAAGGTTCATACCGATCGCTGGTCCTTCCTCTTCGTTGTGTTAGCGGTATGTGATGTCCTACTACATGCGTGTATCTTACCACTATCTTCTCAGTAATTACAGGAAGGGTGCCATAAGAAGCCTGCAGGGGGAGGGTGGGGGTCCAGCATGACATCACCGACGCATTTTAAAAATTTGTACATTATGCGTACGCATTAGTGTACAGATTAAAATATGCGTATGCATTAGCGTACAGATTTTAAAATGCGTACGCAAATATGCGAAAATTGCACCCGAGCATGCTCGCTCATCTCTAGGGTTAACCAATAAGTACTTGCATTTTGCGGAACAGAGTAATGGATGTGGACAGTACACAGTGTGCTGTCCACATCTTTTGCCGCAATATTTAAGTGAATGGGCCGGCATCCGATTTTTATACCATTTATAATCATGTATGGTTCTTATCAGGACTGGCAGTCATGGCGCCCGTGCCGCTGGTCCTGCCTCTGACACTGTGAGTGCCGGGGACGCGGCGGGTACGCAAGCTCACTCGCGTTCTCGGTCACTAGGTTCACGCCAGAGAATCTAAGCTATTTTATCTGTCAGCTCTGCTATGTAGACCTGGTCACCTAGGGGTTAATTTTGTGCTCAGGAGTCTCTCCTCCCTTTCACCTGTGGGGGTGGGATTCCTGGCTGCATTTAAACCCTGCAGAGACAATCATGTTTGCCAGTGTTTGAGTTTCTCTGCACCAGCTATCCTAGTGATGTCTGTCACTGGAGTTTTCTCTTATCAAGGCAGGGACGAAGACATCTGAAGTCAGAGTAGGCTCCTTTATTGACTTGCTAGCAAGTGAGACACCCACAGCATATAACTCTGAAAATGGTGTCTGAGGGGTCTCCATCTCACAATGCCTTATGTATGCTAGCAAGTTACTGATTGCAAGGTTTCACAAACAAAAGGTATTCTTCCATCATAATCTCTTAAAAGCTTATTCAAATAGATACTAGGGTCCAGCTGAGTCAAGGTAACGTTGTTTATTGTTTGACTCAGTCACCCTTACAATCTAATTTTAACACTTGATTGCAGGAATATATTTTATACTTAAAAATGAATTATTTTAACATTCCCCCCTGTTTAAAATTTATTCATGCATCCAAATTTGGTTCATCAGAAAGTTTTGGTCTCCTGGTTGAGGTTTTCCCAAATTTCTTCATATATTGGAGGCTGTGACATCATCAAATGGTTCGTCTTCCGAATGTATCTCTTGGTACATGGTATGAGACACTGAGGTTTCTATTAGTCTTTGAATTAGTCCTCTTATGCACGGTATAGCACAACATCCACAAACAGTCAATAAACTTATTACAGTGGCAACGGACATCAGTACTGAAGATACCAATCCAGACCATTTTCCAAATAGGCCTTCTAACCATGAAGAGAAGGGATCATCATATCCTGAGTTTTCAGCCCATTCATTAGATAGTGCATTCAATCCTTCGAGGGCTCTGGTGATACTTCCATCTGGAGCTGTATTGTTAGGAATGAAAGTACAACAATATCCCCCTACCATTTTGCAGACTCCACCTTTCTCAGCTAATAACATATCTAAAGCCATCCTATTTTGCCATGCCATAAGAGAAGTTGGACCTAGCTGCTCTGCTATCCCTCTAACAGCATCTCTGGTATAATTCACAAATCTTTGTTGATTATAATAAATATAATTTATCCAATCCACATTTTTATTTATGGTTACCCACCATATTAAGGATTCCCACCCGGCTGCAATCTGGTTTCTAGCCTTGTATTCATTGGGCACACCACGAGGCACTCCAATTTCATCAATGTAGATAGAGGAATCAAAAGAACCATGTGGGGCCTTCCTCTTCCCTCGGTGATGCTGCTGGACTTTTTTCATCCAGTCCCCTGTCGAGAGCAGGCGAAATGGCATGACTAGCTGGATCAGCGCACATTCCCCCTGGGAGTTGTGTGCCAATCCTGCTCTTATCTTTTTGTCACCGCATAACCACCAAATATCAGCTCTCAGGGCTGTCTGGTTTGTCCAGATCTCCGAGTAATTGGAATTCCCCGTTATGTTAATCCTCTCACTACAATAACTATCTTGGAGTTTCCCATAATCATGCCCATTCCCTGAAAGGATGAAACAAGTATAGTTACCTGGATATGCAATTACCTGTGGTGGGATATCCGGTTTTCTAATTGGTGGGAATAACAGGGATAAGGTCTTACATTTTTCTTCTTGTGCTGTGGGTTGGTATGTTATATTATAAAGTTTAATTATACATTGAAGTCCCTTACTATCTTCTGCATCACTTAGAGGAAAAGGCACTGTACCTAGCTGAGGTCTGGCAGTGGCACAAGCTATACAATTTTCCTTTTTAAGGCTCTTTGCTGTATACTTAAGCCATTCTAACCATTCATTTTTCTCTTCATAGCCTGCCTCTATAGCCAACTTATCTTCATAACTTAAGTTAGAAAACCTTACCATATGTCCTAAGTTTTCTATGATGGCTCCACCTGGTATCTCAATTTTTTCTCTAATTCTGTCTTCTTTTCTATTTTCTGTATTTCAATGAAGAAATGTCCTATGGGGTCTGGTCCTGAGACATCTGCCCCTATGGCAAATAACCTTTGATCTGACTTCTTAGGGTCTTTTAAAGTAATCAAGAGCTTATTGTAATTATTTTTCTCATTACATAGGGATGCTCCTTTCTTCCTTACTGAGAATCTCTGTTGCAATCCAGTATTTTCCTGTGTCCTTAAAAGTGTATACCCATAAGGGATATCTCTCGTGGTCCATATAGCCAAATCCCAAGTATTACATTGTCTATTACCTGGGGTATTAGTAGGTATAAAACACACATATTTATCAGCCCAGGTCAAAGAAGAAGCATGATCCCTGTCTACACAGTAATTATTCGTTAGCGTGCAAAAATCTACCTCTATTGTGCTTTCCTGACCTTCTATAAATGTGATGTTGGTAACAAAATACCCTACCCGTGTGTCTGTCCAGTCGGTAGGATCTTTAGCTCCTGTACCCCCTATGGCGTCTTGCATCCCCCAGGAACACCCATCCCATCATAAATATCCCTAATATCTGCATCCTAAGTCTGAGGTTGTTACTCGGGTATAAGGAAAGAACTGGGAGTCTTCACCAGGTTTGAGACGAGCTCTCTCTAATAGAGAACTCCCCTTTGTAGCTGGACTTCTAGCAACAGTCTCAGACTCTATTCTGGCCCTATCTGTCTGACCAATTTACAATGGGACAGATGGATCCATGAGGTTCTCTCAGCAATTTTAACAGCCGTAGGGGTTGTCAACAGAACTTGATAGGGTCCTTCCCGCCGAGGTTGGTACCAGTGCTTTTTCTACTGTTATTGCATCAGGATTTGCTGAGGGAAAAACTTCTACCCATTTTGTAAAGGAATCAATGATCACTAGACTACTTCTTTCCTTCACACTTATTCAACTCAATAAAGTCCATACAGATATGTTGGAACGGGTATTTTGGTTGTGGGAATTGCCCTCGCTTAGGTCTTAGGTTACCTTGAGCATTGTGTTTTGCACAGACTAAGCATGACAAACAAAATTTTTTTTTTTGAGTAATTAGTAAATCCATAGGCTGTAAAGACCTTAGATATAATCTCTACCATCCCTCCTGTTGACACATGGCTTACCCCATGGGTCAATATTGCTGCATATCTGAATAGATTACTTGGTAAGATGGATTTACCTTGTGGACATACATATATGTCATTTACTTTAGTTGCCCCCCGTTTAATCCATTTGTTTTGTTATGTTTTAGGAGATGATCGTTGCAATTGTTTGAGTATTTCTAAATCAATAATTTGTAATTCTTCATGTAAGGTAAGGAGGGGCAATTCTGCTGCTTGTTTAGCTGCAGCGTCTGCCTTTTGATTCCCTAAGGATACTGGATCATTTCTTTTAATGTGTGCTGCACACTTGCAGATTGCTACTTTCTTTGGTAACTTAGTAGCATCCAACAATTTTAAAATAAGGTTTTTATGATTTATTTCTTTTCCTGAGGAAGTGACCATCCCTCGATTTTTCCATTGTTGTGCAAATACATGTACTGTGGAAAATGCATATTGACTACCTGTGTATATTGTAATTACCTTATCCTTGCCTATCTCACAAGCTTTTGTGAGAGCAATGATTTCAGCAGCTTGGGCTGATAAATGTTTTGGCAATGGTTCAGCCAACAAGGTTTTCTCTTGTGTAACTACAGCAAAACCCATAGCATTTGTGCCATCTAGGGTCTTTTTACAAGAACCATCAACAAACAATGTAAGGTTACTATCTGGGTATGGTGTATCAATCAAATCTGGTCTAGGCAATACCTTCTCTGCAATTGCATCTAGACAGCTATGTGGTTCACTATCTGCCTCTACCTCGAAAGTCTGACCCTCTTGCTTGTTGTGTCACATAGACATCACAACCTTCTTCTATTATGAAGGTCTGACCCTTCTTCTTTGTTTTCTTATCTTTGAAATGTCTTTCAGCATGTCTTGCGTAATCTAACATATCTGTAAGTCTACATGTTCTATGCGTGACCATATGTTTGGTTATAAAACTACTGATTTGGGAGAGGCAGCCTTTTAGAAAAGCATTTTTCAACTGCTGCTCTATACCACTATGTATGTCGAATACTTCTTTAAGTCTGTGGTAGTATCTGTCTACATCCTCATCATCTTTCTGTATACATCTATTTATTTCTATCCAACTAGCCGTTCCTGTATACCTATTTCTAGCTCTTTCCATAAGCTGATCAAGAGCTTGATTAAGCTCTGCCCCATTATATGCAAGTGGTTGAGGAGGGGCACCCTGTATTCCTGTGTAATCTCCACAAATTACACACCAGTCAGGCCCCATTATCTGCCTTATTGCTCTCTCTAGCTCTGATCCGTTCAATCTATAGCTGTGATAAAGTCCCCTAATTCCTCTCTCAAATTCTAGGACTTTAATTTTAGGATGTGGGATACCCTCTGTAGCTTTATGGACATAATCGGTTGTCCAAGGTCTATACACATACATTGTAGGTGGTTCTATATTACCATCTACATTCTGCCCCGCCATGGGATTTGGCACTTGTATCATAGGGAACATGTGTTCTGTGTTCTGAACCATTCTATCAGAATCTGCTACATAACTATTATGGGCTCTTTGAGGGGACATCAAAGGAAGAAGGGGGTTCAGTATAGAATATGCATATGCTTGACCAGATCTAGTCTGTCCTTCTTTTTTCAATCTAAGTGGTAGTACTTTGTTTTCACTCTCCTGATGTATCAGGGGTGTTGTCACTTCTGGTAATGGAGGATGTATTACAGGTAGGTCTGGGGCATTAGCCTCTATCTCATAAGGAGGAGGCTGCCGAGAAGACCTGCATACTGCATTATCATCCTCTGTATCTGTTAATGGTAACATTTCTGCCCTTTTCTTATTTCTCCCATCTTTTCTCTTTGAGGTTTCTTGTAACCATCTCTTAGCCTGGTCATACCCCATCTTTCGTCTATCTTTATCATTACATTTCTTAATATCATTTACTAATTTGACACACATATCAAAATTCAATCTTCCAGGAAATCCATATCTCTTCCTCCATTTTTCTACATACTTAATACTATCAGGGTCAACACCATGCATGTACTTTATATCACCCTCAAGTATTACACACTGTTTTTCACAACAAACAAAACATCCACACCTTGTTAATTTGCCCACTGAATTTCCCATTGTATAAGTTAGTTTCTATACAATTCCAGATGTTAATTCAACCCTATTGAGTTGGCAAACAATCCTGACCACAAAACAAAAGTAAACACACGAAAGAAACAAAGAACTAAAGAGAGTCCTTCAGAACAATGTTCTGAAGTCCACATTAAACTATCTTCACAAGGTGACAATGTGGTTGAATAGGCAGGGGTCATGTGACCTAAACACTATGTGTTTTCACACTAGCACTCCTAATGGGGTCCCTTATACATTCAGGATTTTATGATTTAATCCTCATACATTCACACAACACATATCATTCAAGGACCCTCATGTGTTTACATAAAACATATATTTTATGGCCAGTTTGGGGTGAACTGTGACCAGTTCATGAATAACCGTGCTCGCTGCACCTCAGCCTTTGGGCGTGGGCTGAGGCCGCTCGATTAAACGTTATTCCCCCTGGACTGTCGTGCTCGCTGCACTCCGGACGCCCAGAGCCGCTTACCAAAACACAGTCCTAAGACAGTAAATGTCGCTCACCTCTTGGTGACCACGACTGATGGATTGTAAGAGACTGTCTCAACTCTTACTTTTGCAACATTAAGAAATGACAGACAAACACAAAACAACAAGTTACACAGACTGATCGATCCTCATTTCCCTTAGTACTATTTTTATACGTGATCACGGGGATATTTATTAGCTGTAGTCTTCCCACTCGGACTATGCACTAGAGCCCTAGACTCTACTGGATATAGTTTTAAATCTCACTTATCCCGTAGCCCTAGCCTCTTTCTCCTAGACCTGGTCTAGTATTAACTTTACAAACACACTAAAATACAAATCACAAAGACATTACAAAAATCTTACCTGAGTTCAGATGAGAAACGTCCCCACAACAGACTATGTTACGAACCTGTCACCTCGACCTCATCCAGGCGGACTGGCCTCTGTTTAACGGCTATTGCCGGAGGTCTTTCAATTCAGAAGTCCCAGACTTCCCCGTGCACGGTTACAGCCCACTTCTGGATTTGGTTCCGAAGATTAGGTTCCGGCTCGAAGGGCCATTAAATGTCACTGGAGTTTTCTCTTATCAAGGCAGGGACGAAGACATCTGAAGTCAGAGTAGGCTCCTTTATTGACTTGCTAGCAAGTGAGACACCCACAGCATATAACTCTGAAAATGGTGTCTGAGGGGTCTCCATCTCACAATGCCTTATGTATGCTAGCAAGTTACTGATTGCAAGGTTTCACAAACAAAAGGTATTCTTCCATCATAATCTCTTAAAAGCTTATTCAAATAGATACTAGGGTCCAGCTGAGTCAAGGTAACGTTGTTTATTGTTTGACTCAGTCACCCTTACAATCTAATTTTAACACTTGATTGCAGGAATATATTTTATACTTAAAAATGAATTATTTTAACAATGTCTGTTCTGCTGTTTTGACCTAGCTTGCTTGTTTTTGACCATCGCCTCTGCCTGATCCCTGTGTACTTTGTTCCTGGTTGGTTTTGACTTTTGGCTTGTATTTGACTACTCTTTGTTTAGCGATTCTGTCCTAACGTACCCTCCTGGTTCTGACTCGGCCTTCTGACCATTCTTCTGTGTTTGTTTTGTCTGTCTCTCGTCTCCCATTCCCTGCACCTTAGTCAGTGTATTTCGCAGTCTTCATGGTTGTCGCCCCACGGTTTAGCGTGGGTGGGGCAATAGGCAGGGACAGAGGTTTTTGGGCTAGCTCAGGGCTCATGTTCCTCTGTTGTCTGTGTACCCCACCCTGACAGTTCTCTTGTTTCTTTTTTCTTTACCTTAAATACACAGTGTTAATCACTGTTAATCCATCGAGGACATCAAACCAGGGAGCAAACCCCCCCCTCTTCTTTTTATTGTGGTGGGAATGATCTGTCACTGTCATGATATCATGAAATTATCTGTAATGTCACTAGTGGGAATGGTCTGTGATGTCATAGCCATGATTATATATATCACAGGCGACAGTCAGAGGTGGGAATGATCTATGATGTCACAGGCATGATATATGATGTCACCAGGGCAGTTTCTAGGGAATTTTAACAATAGGGCGAACATTTAAAAAGCGCCCCCCCCCAATCAAATAACACTGACTTATGCACAGCCCCCCGCCACCCTGCACACTATGCTACAGGGGTATAACTACCAGCAGGGCCGATTCTAGCTTTTCTGCTGCCTGAGGTGAAAAATGAAATGATGTTTTCTCTTTTCTGTTCACCTGCTCACCGCAGTATTTGCAGTGGTGATCAGGTAAACAGAGCAGAGAAGCTAGCGCTCGTACAGGGACATACAGCTCCACATATGTACCTCTTACATCCAGTGACGTCTTCTGTGATGTAGATGTTCTCTTTCCTCATCTTCTCCTGTCAGACCAGACCGCCATGATGATTTCTTTCAGCCATCTCTTCTCTCTGCAGAGTTTGACAAACAGACATTTTAGTTTCCTACTTTTCCATCATCCTCCTCACTTTCTGAACATTCCATTTTGCCACCTCTAATACTGTGCCCACTGTGCCCCCCAAAACTATACTGTAGAAACAGTCCCCTGGAAAATACTGGTACCACACAGATAGTGTGCCAGTACAAAAAATACTGTTCAGATCAGACCCATATCAAACCTCAGATGAGACCCCCATCTCAGACCAGACCATCATTAGACGTCTGTCAGACCCCATATCAGACCTCAGATCAGACCCCTATTAGACCTTCATGTCAGAACCCCCACCATCTCAGACCAACCCCCCCATGTATAAAACCTCAGACCAGACCCCCATCAGACCTCAGACCCCCCTTATCAGCCCTCAGACCCCATTATCAGACCTCAGACCCCCCTTATCAGCCCTCAGACCCCCCTTATCACACCTCAGACCCACCTTATCACACCTCAGACCCCATTATCACACCTCAGACCCACCTTATCAGACCTCAGACCCACCTTATCACACCTCAGACCCCATTATCACACCTCAGACCCACCTTATCAGACCTCAGACCCACCTTATCAGACCTCAGACCCACCTTATCAGACCTCAGACCCCTTTATCAGACCTCAGACCCCCCTTATCAGACCTCAGACCCCTTTTTATCAGACCTCAGACCCCATTATCAGACCTCAGACCCCATTATCAGACCTCAGACCCACCTTATCAGACCTCAGACCCCCCTTATCAGACCTCAGACCCCTTTTTATCAGACCTCAGACCCCCCTTATCAGCCTTTCAGACCCCTTATCACACCTCAGACCCCCCTTATCAGCCTTTCAGACCCACCTTATCAGCCTTTCAGACCCCCTTATCCTTTCAGACCCCTTATCAGACCTCAGATCAGACCTTCAGACCCCCTTATTAGCCATCCAGACCCCCTTATCAGACCTCAGATCAGACCCCCTTATTAGCCATCCAGACCCCCTTATTAGCCATCCAGACCCCCAGACCTCAGATTAGACCCCCTTATTAGCCATCCAGACCCCCAGACCTCAGATTAGACCCCCTTATTAGCCATCCAGACCCCCAGACCTCAGATCAGACCCCCTTATTAGCCATCCAGACCCCCAGACCTCAGATCAGACCCCCTTATTAGCCATCCAGACCCCCTTATTAGCCATCCAGACCCCCAGACCTCAGATCAGACCCCCTTATTAGCCATCCAGACCCCCAGACCTCAGATCAGACCCCTTATTAGCCATCCAGACCCCCTAAACCCCCTTATCAGACCTCAGATCAGACCTTCAGACCCCCTTATTAGCCATCCAGACCCCCTTATCAGACCTCAGATCAGACCCCCTTATTAGCCATCCAGACCCCCTTATTAGCCATCCAGACCCCCAGACCTCAGATCAGACCCCCTTATTAGCCATCCAGACCCCCAGACCTCAGATTAGACCCCCTTATTAGCCATCCAGACCCCCAGACCTCAGATTAGACCCCCTTATTAGCCATCCAGACCCCCTTATCAGACCTCAGATCAGACCCCCTTATTAGCCATCCAGACCCCCAGACCTCAGATTAGACCCCCTTATTAGCCATCCAGACCCCCAGACCTCAGATCAGACCCCCTTATTAGCCATCCAGACCCCCAGACCTCAGATTAGACCCCCTTATTAGCCATCCAGACCCCCAGACCTCAGATCAGACCCCCTTATTAGCCATCCAGACCCCCTTATTAGCCATCCAGACCCCCAGACCTCAGATTAGACCCCCTTATTAGCCATCCAGACCCCCAGACCTCAGATTAGACCCCCTTATTAGCCATCCAGACCCCCTTATCAGACCTCAGATCAGACCCACTTATTAGCCATCCAGACCCCCTTATTAGCCATCCAGACCCCCAGACCTCAGATCAGACCCCCTTATTAGCCATCCAGACCCCCTTATTAGCCATCCAGACCCCCAGACCTCAGATCAGACCCCCTTATTAGCCATCCAGACCCCCAGACCTCAGATTAGACCCCCTTATTAGCCATCCAGACCCCCTTATCAGACCTCAGATTAGACCCCCTTATTAGCCATCCAGACCCCCTTATCAGACCTCAGATCAGACCCCCTTATTAGCCATCCAGACCCCAGATTAGACCCCCTTATTAGCCATCCAGACCCCCTTATTAGCCATCCAGACCCCTTATCAGACTTAAAAAAAAAAATTAACTTACCTCTTCTTCTCAGCCGCTCCTCTCCTCTTCCGGTGGTCTCCTCTTCACAGGGCCCGCGCTGCAGTCACCTGACCTTCTGCAGCGTCAGGTCAGAGAGCGCTCTGTACGTCCTGACGCTGCAGACAGGACACAGCAGCGCATACAGGCTGAGCTGCGCTGGGTTACTTACACTCCGGCTCCTCCGGCTCACAGGTTTTGAGCCGGAGGAGCCGGAGTGTAAGTGTAAGTAACCCAGCGCAGCTCAGCCTGTATGAATACAAGGCAGCGCAGCGCCCCCCTCTTCCTCCAGGACACCTGCGCCCCGTGCGGTCGCACCCCTCGCCCGCCTCTAGAAACGGGGCTGGATGTCACTGGTGTGAATGATTTATGACTTTACAGGTGGGAATGATCTATGTTGTCACAGGTGATGGCGATCTATGTCGTCATAGGTGGCAGGGATCTATGATGTCACAGGTGGCAGGGATCTATGATGTCACAGGTGGCAGGGATCTATGATGTCACAGGTGGCAGGGATCTATGATGTCACAGGTGGCAGGGATCTATGATGTCACAGGTGGCAGGGATCTATGATGTCACTGGTGGCAGGGATCTATGATATCACAGGTGGTGGGGATCTATGATGTCATAGGTGGCGGGGATCTATTATATCACAGGTAATGGGAATCAATGATATAACAGGTGGCGGGGATCTTTGTTATCACAGGTGGCAGTGATCTATGATGTCACAGTTGGCATTGATCTATGATATCACAGGTGGTGGTGATCTATGATATTACAGGTTGCGGGGATCTATGATATCACAGTTGGAGGTGATCTATGATGTCTCAGGTGGCGGTGATCTATGATGTCACAGTTGGCATTGCTCTATGATATCACAGGTGGCAGGGATGTATGATATCACAGTTGGAGGTGATCTATGATGTCTCAGGTGGTGGTGATCTATGATGTCACAGTTGGCATTGATCTATGATATCACAGGTGGCGGTGATCTACAGTATAATGTCACAGGTAGCAGTGATTTATGATATCACAGGTGGCGGTGATCTATGATGTCACAGGTGGCGTCGATCGATGATATCACAGGTGGTGTCGATCGATGATATCACAGGTGGTGTTGATCGATGATATCACAGGTGGTGTCGATCGATGATATCACAGGTGGCAGTGATTGATGATATCACAGGTGGCAGTGATCGATGATATCACAGGTGGCAGTGATTGATGATATCACAGGTGGCAGTGATTGATGATATCACAGGTGGCAGTGATTGATGATATCACAGGGTGGCAGTGATCGATGATATCACAGGTGGCGTCGATCGATGATATCACAGGTGGCGTCGATCGATGATATCACAGGTGGCGTCGATCGATGATATCACAGGTGGCAGTGATTGATGATATCACAGGTGGCAGTGATTGATGATATCACAGGTGGCAGTGATTGATGATATCACAGGTGGCAGTGATTGATGATATCACAGGTGGCGTCGATCGATGATATCACAGGTGGTGTCGATCGATGATATCACAGGTGGTGTCGATCGATGATATCACAGGTGGTGTCGATCGATGATATCACAGGTGGTGTTGATCGATGATATCACAGGTGGCGTCGATCGATGATATCACAGGTGGCGTCGATCGATGATATCACAGGTGGCGTCGATCGATGATATCACAGGTGGCAGTGATTGATGATATCACAGGTGGCAGTGATTGATGATATCACAGGTGGCAGTGATCGATGATATCACAGGTGGCAGTGATTGATGATATCACAGGTGGCAGTGATTGATGATATCACAGGTGGCGGTGATTGATGATATCACAGGTGGCGGTGATTGATGATATCACAGGTGGCGGTGATTTATGATATCACAGGTGGCGGTGATTTATGATATCACAGGTGGCGGTGATTTATGATATCACAGGTGGCGGTGATTTATGATATCACAGGTGGCGGTGATCTATGATATCACAGGTGGCGGTGATCTATGATATCACAGGTGGCGGTGATCTATGATATCACAGGTGGCGGTGATCTATGATATCACAGGTGGCGGTGATCTATGATATCACAGGTGGCACAGGTGGTAGTGATTAGAGATGAGCGAGCACTAAAATGCTCGGGTGCTCGTTATTCCAGTCGAACTTTTTCCGATGCTTGGGTGCTCGTTTCAAGTAACGAACCCCATTGAAGTCAATGGGAGACTCAAGCATTTTTGCAGGGGACCAAGGCTCTGCCTAGGGAAGGCTGGGTGAAAACCTGGAAACATCTGAAAATGAAGGAAACACCACGGAAATAGACAGGAAACAGCAGGGGCAGCATGCATGGATGCCTCTGAGGCTGCCTAATCCCACCATTACCCCCAAATTCTCCTGCAACAGCCTGGTGGTTACCCTCATGGCAATTGTGCTCACCCAGACCAAGAAAGGCGAGGCACATGCCCAGCACATGTTAGGGAAGCACCCAACTAGGTGCAACGAAGGTCCATCACCGCCTGCAGGTGACACCACTGCTCATGCTGGCACTGCTGTGCTATCCCCCGCCCCACGACGCAGGCATAAGCCTGACACAGCATGGTGACAGCGTAGTGACACCAACAAGTGACCAAGTTAGATTGAGGTAGCAGTCAAATGTCTGTAGGTGAGCCTCCCAAAAATTTGTTTTGGAGTGTCCGAAGTTGACCCTCCTAAAAAATTGTTTAGGATTGTCTGTAGTTGACCCTTCTGTAAAATATTTTATTTGTTTTCCCTGTTATTAGTTAATGTACAACCCATGGCTGGCATGGTGGGAATATATAGGTTTTGAGTCACAGACGGTCCACTGCACCGTTACATTTTCTTCATCATTGCCAATTACTTTTTCACCAACTGTTGTCTGGCAATGATAAAGGGTAAGGTGAATCCACTGCGGAAGAAAAGTGTCATCCTCCTACAATTCTACACTTGCTCTCAATTGAAAAGGGGATGTTCTTGCCGTGGCCTTCCTCACAGTGGCCGCTTCTGCGGACGACAGAGGTGGTGTACCTACTGACAGCCTGACCGAACACGATGGCAGACCGGGAGACACTCCCTCATGTAAAATTGTTTAGGAGTGTCTGCGGTTGACCCTCCTGTAAAATATTTTTTTTGTTTTCCCTGTTATTAGTTAATGTACAACCCATGGCTGGCATGGTGGGAATATATAGGGAAGCACCCAACTAGGTGCAACGAAGGTCCATCACCCATGCCCATGCTGGCACTGCTCTCCTATCCCCAGCCACACGATGCAGGCATAAGCCTGACACAGCATGGCGGTGACACCAACAAGTGACCAAGTTACATGAGGTAATAGGTGAGCCACCCAAAAATTTAGCCTGACGCAGCATGGCGGTGACAACAGAGTGACCGAGTTAGACTGAGGTAGCAGGAGGTGAAGCATGGATGGTAATTCGAAGGTGGAGGAGGAGGGGTTGGAGGAAGTGGCATAGTAATTCTGAGAAACCGTGAACGAGGTAGGCCCTGCAATCCTCCAAGTGGGCAGTACATGAGCGGCCCCAGGGTCAGACTTGGTCAGAGTATGTGAAATGCTGAGGGTGGCTGAACGCCGGGCTCGACGGCGGACCCGTTTCGGGTTATCGATTGTCGAAATGTTGGCTTACATCAAGTTTAGTATCTGTTCTTATCAGTTGCTGTGGCTGTTGGTGGTAAAGTGGTGAGCATAGCTGCTTCCCAAGCAGTTGACCTGGGTTCGATTCCAGTCTATCGCAGGAGGCAATTAAAAGAATAACCAAAAAAAAATCTGTACAATATCTAATACGTCCCCTACCCGGGTAAATTGTTTGGAGAAAGGGCCTGTAGGTGGGGGCAGGCTGGGGGGAAGGAGGTTGAGCTGGAAGAGCCAGAGGAGTGCCCCCTTGGCTAGCGTTAGCGTGTGTGGTGGTGACAACAGCCGGATGGAGTTCGAATGACGATGCAGGACCCCAACTTAAAAATTTAGCATCAACCGGTACAGTTGTCAACTATGAGATTGATCAAGTGGGGCATGTGTTGTATGTATTCTTCTCAGTTTAATACCATATACGGCACCTATCCGGAAAAATAGTTTGGAGAGAGGAAAATGACGTATTTTTAAAAGTGACGTTCAGTATAGATCAGTTAAAGAGAAACAAATCCATTTCATAAAATCCTTTCTATCACTGAGAGCAAAAGAACCTATTTTATTACGTGACGTGCAGTATAGATCACTTGGAGATAAAAAGTGGAATGTGCAGACTTGGGCTGCTATAGTGCAAACCACTATGGTGGTGACAACAGAGTGAGCGAGTGACACTGCGGGAGCAGGCGAACCACATAAACATTTTTTCGTGGCCCTGTATGGCGGCGGTGACAACAGAGTGACTGAGTTAGTATGCGGTAGCTGGTGAAGCACCCAAAAATTTAGCCTGACACAGCATGGCAGTTACACCACCAATGACTTTGTCTGACTGAGAATGCAGTGAAATGGCTTTTGTTGAGCCTCCAAAAATTTTTTTCTTTTCGGAGTACATAAAGTCTACCCTCAGCAAAAAAAATTTTTTTTTTAAATGTCTGTACTTGCGCCTCCTGAAAAATTGTTTTAGACTGTCTGTTTGACGCTCCTAAAACATTGTTTTACACTGTCTGTAGTTGACACTGCAGAAAAATTGTTTTGGAGAGAGGGCCTGTAGGTGGACCTCCGGAAAAATTGTTTGGAGAGAGGGCCTGTA
>ONZH01009209.1:0-24359 GCA_900303285.1 Rhinella marina | reverse complement strand
GAGGGGAAGAGCTGGGAGAGGTGGAAGAGGTGGTCGTGGAGGGAGAGGTGGGAATCGTGGTGGTGCTGTGGTCAGCGGTGAATGACCGTGGTGTGCGTGGTGACACCAGTGCCGGCTGCTGGAGAACACGTAAGGTCAGGGTGCCTGGGTCAACTCCAAGAAGTTGGTAGGGCAGCGTCCTACAACTCTGACAGACCCCAAACAACAACAGGAGGTGGTTCAGTGGATTGCAGAGAGCACGTCCAGCCACGTTTCGTCTGCCCCCTCATCCAGCCAGTCGACTTCTCTGAGCCAGGGTTGTCTGTCCTCCAACTCGCCCTCCTTCTCCCCAGCCAGAACCCTCCTAGGGGTATGTCCCACGGACAAAATTTATCCATGGAACCTTTCAGCCACCACTTCCCTGAATTGTCCAGTGGACGAGCTGCTATGCCCTGATTCTCAGGACCTTTTGCTGTCTCCGGGTTATGAGAGTGGGGGTTAGCAGTGGCGTCTGAGGAGCTGGTGGAAGATGACGACGAGACACTGTTGTCGGAGGTAGTTGTCAGGAACGTCACTGTGGAGTCTGAGGAAGACCTGGGGGAATGATGAGGGACAGATCCTACTTGGGTGGATGAGGCAACTGGGAGGCAGTGGTTCAGACTGTGAGACGACATCAGCACCACAAGCTGTTGAGAGAGCCAGAGGGCTGCGACGAGGGAGAAGCCAGGGCTGAGTCACTACTTCCCCAAGTGCTCCTAAGAGTCACGCTCCAGCCCGTACTATGCGTCACTCCTAGTTTGGGAGTACTTTAAGGATGATGAGGCCAATCCTCGTTTGGCGGTGTGCAAGCTGTGCCACACGTCAATGAGCAGGGGTTCAAAACACAACAACCTGACCACTAGTAGCCTGCGCAAACATTTGGAGAGAAAACACCCCACCAAATGGTTTGCACTTCTGTCAGCTGGTGACGTTGACACAGTTAGTCCAGCAACTGTGTCTCGTCCAAGCCAGGACATTGCAGCTCCAGCCCGAAAGGACCCCTCCAGCTCCATCTCCCTCCTCTCCTCCACTCATGTGTCCCAGTGCGGCGTTTAACTGTCTCTACCGCAGACATTTGAACACAAGCGCAAGTACGCAGCCACCCACCCCCATGCGCAAGCTCTAAATGTGCACATCGCCAAGCTGATTAGTTTGGAAATGTTGCCATACAGGCTTGTGGAGACTGAATCCTTCCGCAACCTTATGGAGGCGGCAGTCCCCCGTTACTCTGTCCCCAGCTGACACTATTTTGCCCGATGTGCCGTCCCCGCCCTGCACCGGCATGTGTCTGAGAACATCGCCCACGCTCTCAAAAAACGCGGTTTGTGGTAAAGTCCACATGACCACAGATACGTGGACGAGTACCGGTGGCCAGGGACATTACATCTCCCTCACGGCACATTGGGTCAATCTGGTGGAGGCTGGGTCAGAGACCGATCGTGGGGCTGCACATGTGCTACCCACACCACGAATTGCGGGACATAGTTCCGTCTGTGTGTCTCCGGCACATAATGCCTCCACCTCCTCCTCCATCCTCCTCCTCCTCCAAAGTGGCAGTGATGCCCCAATCGTCAAGTCTCATTTCCTCGATGGCCAGCAGTTTCAGCACTGTGGTAGGGAAGCGGCAGCAGGCAGTCCTAAAACTGCTGAGCCTGGGGGATAAGAGGCACACGGCTGAAGAGCTCTTACAGGGCATCAGGGGGCAGACCAATGTGTGGCTGGCACCGCTGAACCTTCAGCCAGGAATGGTGGTCTGCGATAATGGGCGTAACCTGGTGGCGGCTCTGCATCTTGGTGGGCTGACTCACGTGCCATGCATGGCCCACGTGCTCAACTTGGTGGTCCAGCGGTTCCTCAAGACCTACCCCCAGTTGAGTGAGTTGCTCACCAAGGTGCGGCGCATATGCGCTATTTTCGCAAGTCCACCACTGATGCCGCGACCCTCAGGACTGTGCAAGGGCAGCTACAACTCCCTGTTCACCGGCTGCTGTGTGACGTTCCCACGCGTTGGAATTCGACGTTACACATGCTAGCCAGGGTGTACCAACAACGCAGGGCAGTTGTAGACTGCCAGCTGATCCCCCGAGGTGGTAGTCAGGCCAGTAAGCTTCCTCATGTCTATGCTGAGGAGTGGACGTGGATGGCTGGCATCTGCCAGGTCTTAGGTCCCTTTGAGGAGGCTACAGAGATGGTCAGTGGTGATGCACACATCATCAGTGTCACCATCCCTCTGTTGTGCCTCATCCAGAACTCCTTGAGGAACCTAAGATCTGAGGATTCAGCAGTGTCACAGGAGGTGGGGGAAGACAGTGACATTGAGAGCACCCTGTTGTCAGTTTCGCAGCGCGAAACTGAGGAGGAGGAGGAGGCTGAGGAGGAGGAAGAAACTCTTGGGCACCATGCATCAGGGGGTGATTCCATGCTATCTGTTGAGCGGGTATGGGCTGAGGAGGATGAATTGGGGTCGGAGGAAGGGGGGAGGAGGAGATGGAGAGTCCGCTAAGTGAGGAGGCTGAAGGCTTGCGTGTTGGCACAGTAGGGCACATGGCAGACTTTATGCTTGGCTGTCTTTGTCGTGATCCCCGGGTCAAGAGGATACTTTCCACCGATGACTATTGGGTGTACACCCTCCTTGACCCACGCTACAAGGACAACTTTGCCCAACTTATACCCGTGGAGGAAAGGAGCACCCGAGTTACTTTCTACCACAAGGCCCTGGTTCAGAAACTGCTACAGGCCTTTCCAGACCAGTCGAGCAACAGGGGGCGGACTGCAGTGGCTGAAGTTGGAGAGGAAAGGAGGGGGAAAGTCAGTGTAGGCGCCAAGGGCAGGGGTACACTATTCCATGCTTTTGCCAAGTTTCTTAAACCCCAGCAAGGCAGTATGACACAGCCACAGGGCAGGCAGAGAAGGGCGGAACAGTACCGCAAGATGGTGAGGGAGTATGTTGCGGACCAGACAAACGTCATGACCGATAACTCCACACCATATAATTACTGGCTTGCAAGCTGGACAGGTGGCCAGAACTTGCGCAGTACGCTCTTGAGGTGCTTGCCTGCCGCGCTGCAAGTGTACTGTCTGAAAGGGTTTTTAGTGCCGCCGGGGGTATCATTACGGACAAACGGACGCGCCTGTCCACCGACAACGCCGACATCCTCACGTTCATCAAGATGAACAGGTCATGGATATCCCCCCAGTTCTCATCCCCACCTCAGGCTACCTCCTAAATTGCTTGCTTTCCTCCTCCTCCTCCTCTTCATCTGAGTTGCATATGCAACAATTTTTCAGGAAAGTCATCCGGCTTCCTACTAACAATTTTTCAGGAAAGTCATCCGGCTTTCTAAAAACAATTTTTCAGGAGTCATGAGGCTTTGTAACCAAATTTTTTATGAAAGGCCATGGGGTTCTATACACACAGTGCTGACGGAAGCCCATCAGCCTTTCTAAACACAATGCCCACTGCCTCTCCCAAGCGGTTGTGGTGCTGATGTTGCCTCACACTTAAAATTGATCTGTTCCGCTCTCTTCCTCGGGCTGTCTGCGGAGAAGGCGGACGCTCCGAACCGGTATCATGGCGGCTCTCCGGCCCCTCATTAAGCCCAGGATCGTCAAGAAGCGGACAAAGAAGTTCATCCGCCACCAATCAGACCATTATGTAAAGATTAAGCGTAACTGGCGTAAACCCAGAGGTATTGACAACAGAGCCCGCAGGAGGTTTAAGGGGCAGATCCTGATGCCCAACATTGGGTACGGTAGCAACAAGAAGACCAAACACATGCTGCCCACAGGGTTCCGCAAATTCCTGGTCCACAATGTCAAGGAGCTCGAGGTTCTGTTGATGAGCAACAAGTCCTTCTGTGCAGAAATCGCCCACAACGTCTCCTCAAAGAACCGAAAGACCATTGTGGAGAGAGCGGCACAGCTCGCCATCAAAGTGACGAACCCCAACGCCAGCCTGCGCAGCGAAGAGAACGAATAAATATCTCTGTGGTTATTTGTGCTAAATAAAAGTTAAATAAACACACACAAAAAAAAATTGATCTGTTACTGTGCCTGATCCACCCAAGTTGAATCTGTCCCATCATGAGAAATTCCCCCCAAGGAGTCCCCACTGTAACTTGCTTCACTTTCAACTACCTCACCCCCCGACACCTGTGTCTTGCCATTGTCCACCACCTCCTCAGACAACACTGGTAAATCCCCACTGTCAGCACACTGAGACTGCAAAAGGTCTTGCGAATTGGGGCAGAGAATGTTCTGGGGTGCACATCAGAGAAGGGGTGACTATGGGGTTCCAGGGAGTAAGGGACTACATGCAATCTCCATCCAAAAAGTCATACTGAGGCTCACCACCATGCTTTACACTGCAATCTTATTGAAAGACAGACAATCAGGGGTTCACCGCCAGGTTGTCAGGCAGCATTTTTAAGTGGGTCACCATTACCATGTCCCTGAAAATTGCCTTGGGGTCATCACTAGACTATTGGCCAGATTTAGAAAAAATGGTGCAATTAGGGAGCCTCAGAGGCATCCCTACATGCTGCCCCTGGTGTTTCCTATCCATTTCCAAGGTGTTTCCATCTTTTTCTGAGGTTTTCACATGTTGGGGCAAACTTGACTGTGCAGAACCTTTGGCACCTGCAAAAATATTCGGGTCTCCCATAGACTTTAATGGGATTCGTGATTCGGCTCGAACCCACGAATCCCGCGGAAAATTCGGGCCGAATTCTGAATATTTTAGGATTCGATCAACTCTAGAAATGATTGATAATGAATTAGTCTAAAACATAAGTTATATTTATGGTAACCGAAATACCCCTTTAGCATTGTCATGCACAGTGCTCTTCCTCTTTAATGCAGACCTACAGCAGTGAACTGGCCCCAAAGCAGTCGCTTCCCCTGCTTCCCCTATAGCTACGCCTCTGCATCCAATGCATTTTACGAGTGAATGAATGTAACTTTTTCACCAACTTTGGAGCGCAACCAGATTTTTATTTTTCAAGTGGGGGTCTGAGCACCTTGCACCTGCACTAGATATGTGTTTCTTTTTTGCTGCTTATACTTTGCTGTTGTTTCTATCTAGCAATATATATCTACAGATGTAGTCAACAAGTTGAAGCAAACTAAAACTTGGCTTTTCAATGTAGTTTGTTGAGGTTAACATCAAGTTCACATTTGTCACTTTTACATTTGCCCATACACCACGCCACTGCCAATTGACTGTTCTGTAATAGCTCCAGTGCTAGAATTTGGCACCAGATCTGCACAGCTCCATCCATTGTGTCATGGACAGTGCTGGTTATTCTTCTTCACTTCAAAGGGAGCAGCACTGCAGTAACCAGCACTGTACACTACCAAATGGATGAAGCTGTTTAGTTCCGATGTCAGAGCTACTGCAGAACATCTGATCTGCAAGGATGTTAGGTGTTGGACTCCTGCTAGTCAGGTATTTATGGCTTATCCTGAGGAAAGGCCATCAATATGAAAGTACCAGAAAACCCCTTCAAGTATAGTGCCAGTATAAGCAGCCCTCAAATAACTGAATTAATATGAATAGTATATGTGGAAATAAACTGCCATCATAAAAGTAACCTAAGCTGTGTCTATGGAACCAACCATCCCCTGATTAGAGATAACTCTGATCCTGACCCTTTAAATCATGCAATGCCACAACCAATAGTGACTGGGCATCCAGAAATGGGTCTTTTGTCTTTCCATCATCAGCTCTAGAATTACTACCACCATAGTTTTAAGGTTTAAGTCCTGTCCATACATAATACCTGTTAAGGTGGGCAGACACAATAGTTTAAAGTTGATCCAAATTGACTTCAACCAAAACGATGAAATTTAACAACGAACAATTGTCTTAACCGATTGATGACAGGCCATGTGAATTGGAAAGAAATGTTAAAATAATTGTCCAATAGTTGATAGTCCAGGGAAGATCTTTCCCTGAAAGAACATTCCCAGAACATTTCCATAACACTCCTAGAAAGATTGCTGATTCTTTGTCCCTTGCCATTGAACATGTATGGACAGTTTGCACAACTGTAATGACCAATATGGGTTAAAATGTGTATTGCTACACCAGCGGATTAACCCTGAATCAGACGATTGCTTATTCATTGTTTATTCAAACATCAACCTACTTCTATCTAATGTGCATAACTACCTTTTAGTAATTTATATACATATATGTCATGTTGTAGCCCTAGAAAATATCTCGGGCAAACAAACACAAGGTAAGCAAAGACAGCATAGCAGGGACCAAAATTAATACTGCATTCACAGGGATACAGACATGGCAGGCAACTGGACCAACAGGTAAGGGACCAGTAGCAGGTAATACCACTGGACCAAGTGCACTGGTTTGACTTGGGCCAAACCCAGAGGGCAGAGACTCAGTGAGCCTAGTTCTTCACTGAGTCCCTGAGGGTGGAGATGAAATTAGCCAAAGGCTCACTGGTCGCACCTCCAGGATGATCCCACTGCACTTGGCCACTTACCTGCAGAGACGGACTGACTGCAAGCACCAACAATCGACTGATGCAAACATCAGCAGTCCACACAAACATACAGACTGGAACCTAGGCACATAAACTGAAACCCAAACATAACCACACATGGCCCAGTTCAGACAAGACAAATAGGAACCAGAAGACAAGCAGATGCCTGGACCCCATGCGGAACAACACATGATGGTCACAGGTATAGCTACACACATAGACTAGATGTCCTTTCTCCAGAGAACCCAGGAGCACACTTACTTAAGGTGTAGACTTGTACTAGCAGATGTCTGTTCCCCATACGGAATTAGTCCATGGGAGAACAGACAGACATAGAACCAGACAAAGTAACCTTGATGTCTCACTAAGTGACTACACAGACAGGGCATATGGAATATCCCCAGGTTATGTGCATAGCTCTTGCACCCAGCAAAGGATGAGATAGACTGACCCCCAAACTCACAGCTCACAGGTTATTATAGCAGGGTGACAAGGTCATCTGACCACCTAGCAGACACACTGAAATCAAACCATCGACCCCACAAGAACCAAACAAGGAGGGGAGCATGTATCAACAGAGAACAGTACACACACAGGCTGCCATTACTACATGTTGCCCCTGGCAACCAGCCTACATGGACTCCACCGTAGCCAGTAAGCCAGAGCAGAAACGTGAGCAACACGGCAACACGAACTACACTGTGACAATATACTGTACATGTAATACACTCAGCGCATTGTAGTATAAAAAAATAATCTAAAGTAAAGGTCTGCTAGTGGGACAAAATGTAAAGAAATGAAACAAAAATGATTCTTTGTACTCAGCAAAATGTAAATAAAATGCTATGTTATGTAATATGTGTCAAAATTATGTAATAGCAAAGTATACATGGAAACACAAAAAAAAAAAATCTCACATAACAATGACAAAGGGAAAAAACATACCTCAAAATTGTAGAAATATGCTGCATTCTGAAGGCTTTGTTTTTAAAGGGTTAACACTCACCAGGTTAATTCATATTTCTTATGTCTATAAGTTGTAAAATTTACAACCCGAGTCTCGATAATGAAGCTAACGATGTCATTTTTCTCACACTAATGTCACAGTTTCCTAAACGAATTTCACATTATTTCTTTTCTTAACCATTGAAAAATGATCCAAGTTTAGATACATTTTGTCCCTTCTATTTTTATGCTTTAAAACAGCAAGAACTATTTCTTGACCTTAAATTTAGAAAATAGTTTGCAAATTGTTTTTGTAATGTAGTTAGCAGATACTATACATAATGCTGTGTCGGTTAGACAAGTTACATTTTATAATCCCCAAGACTTTTGCCATATTTAGAAATCAATGTAAAATGTCTGCATCTGGAAATGTCATATCCCACCTCAAACTGTATCTAGTTGTATCTGCTCTATTTTCTTTGGGTTGCATTCTGTGCGTTCTCTGCGTATTGCCATTTTTGTGTTAAAACATGTCTCTCAAATGGAAGCATTGTTAAAGGGTTTTTAGGGTCTAGACAATATTCAAGTGGAAATAAGTTGCTATTAAAAGTTATTGGGATGAATTAAAAGGTAATAATCACAATACAAATATTATAGTAAATCAACCAGCACATCCAACTCTGACTGTACTTAAAACAAATGTGAACAAATGGATATTACCAACAGAAAAGGGTATATTTTTTTTCGTGTAAAACAATTTTTTAGAAGAATTTTGGCCTGTTTTTCTTTTTCATTTCGGCAGTACTATACCATTGAAAGTAAATATAATATATTGTCCTCCTTTAGCAGTCGGCAGAGAGAGAAAAAAAACTGCCCTCTCTGGCCGCAGTGAATGGTCTGATGAGAAAGTTAAATGAGACTGTTTGCCAAGCTAAACATCCAGACAAAAAGAAAGTTAAAGAGCAAGGACAGGACATTAAATACATGAAGTGACTTCAAAATATTACATCTAGAAAACCATCCACCAGTTTTTCACACATAGGTTGTTAAGTGATAAAAAATGATGGTAGTGTCTCTTTAAAGGTCTCTTCAAGTTATTTAACAATGAACCAAAAGACAAGAATTATACTTAAAAAAAAAGCTATATTCATGAGTTTAATACCTTCTGCATCCATTGCCGCTGCTTTGGTCCTATAGGCTTTGTTTTAATTTACTTGTAATGATGACCTCCACCCCACATGACCACTCTCATGCAGCATACTGCTGTGGCCAGTGATTGGCTGCAGTGTCGGCATGGGGTATACAGGTGGGAAGGATTGGATTGGCAGCTCTGGAAGTGGAGGGGGAATTAAGCTGGTGAGTATAGCGGCTTTTCTTATTTTACCATATTTCCTTGCTTTGGGCTCATTTTTGCAATGGTGCCGTATATTACAATTAAACAGTGTTCACCCTGTGTGAACTTAAAAGCCACTCTTTTTAAAGGACTTTTCGCATCTTCATATGTTTCTGATTGATGTGGTGCCCACCTATTACACAGGCCGATGCAAAGTGAAAGGGGAGGAATGATTGCTACCACCATCGTTCCTCCCTCATTCAGTTTTATTGATTATAAGCAGTACATCATTACACAGGGAGATGTAATCTGATAATAGATGCCCAGCAGCTGATGAGTGATTGCTTATTAATCAGATGATTAGCTCTATGGTTATATGGGCCAGTTATCAGGAAAGTATTTCTTCCCAGTAATTGGCCTGATAACTGTGCAGTGTCATAGGAGCTTAAGTGGCGACATTTTTTTTCACCCTGCCTACTATTCATAAATGAGCGCATTCCTTCACTGCAGAGAATGGCACTCCCTGGTTAGTACTGCCTCCTGCCCCATCGCCCAGTTATAGGTAATATCCATGTGACCGATGCCATGCAAGTAAGAACTGTCCCTTACTGGTGGGGAAAGTGCTCATTGGTTAACCCTTTAATGACCAGTCCTGAAAAGGCCTAATGACCAGACACTTTTTTGTGATTTAGCGCATGTGGTGGTTTAATGGTTGTAACATTTTTATTTGTTGGACTACCAAAATAGTGTTTGCAATTTTTTTTATTTGACACAAAAGGTGTTTTAATATGTTTTTTAACATTTAAAAAAAAATTTTTTTGTTTTATTTCGGAAAACCTGTGCAAAACATTTTTAAAAAGTATTTTTTTTTCAAACTACAAACTATAACTCCTTATTGTTTAAATATGCAAACTGAAAACAAAACAACAAAAAAATGAAAATTACTTCCCTATTTTGTGTTAGACATTTTGATATATAATATGTATAGTTTCACTTGAACGGGGCAATAGTAGCAACAGTTTTGGTTGGTGTGGGCAATTTTATTTTATTTCTTTCATTCTTTCATTTTTATATTATTATTAGTATTATTATGTTTTTAGCCTTTTCAAAAATGTTTTTTATACATTTTTTGACACACAAAAGACCTCTGAGAAACCCTTTTTTCTTTTGCACTTTTTTATTTGTATTTTATTATATTTTTTATTTCATTTTAATAATTTTTTTTTTTTAATATAGTTCTGCCACATACTATGTCAAAAGATCATTACAAGACCTCTAGGGGCCGCTCACTCTTTTTTTTGCATTTTGCATCCAAAGGAGCCCCAGTTACAGGGGAAACGAGCCCCTTGTGGGGATTTGAGCACGGGTGATCAGGGTCTACTACGATCCTGCAGCTCAGCACTGCTCCGCTCTGTCCCTGGGACACCTAACCATCACATCATCGCTGGATACAGTAGAGGAAGCAGCATAACAGCTTCCTCAATTCACTACTAGCACTCATTGCTCTCCTAGTTTAAAGAGACACTTCCATCAATTTTTTATAACATATTAGCAACCCTTATGTGAACATTCTTTGTAATTTTTAAATAAAATTAAATAAAATTAAAAAGTGGATGGTTTTCTGGTTATACATTTTTGAAGTCACTCCATGTATTCTACTTCTATAAGAGCTGTCTATCATCAATTATTATTATCACATATAACATCTTCACCTCACAGCGGCAGTAAACTGACAATGGATTACCTTCCTATATAGGAGGTTTTATCATTTGTGTTGAAAGGCAAGATTTTGTCATTAAAGAGGTTATCCAAACCCACAGGTTGTACTTACCTTGCTCCCTGGCATCCGCAACGCTTCTGATGGGGGCAGCCAATAGCAGGCTAGGAAGGCTCGTCCCCATTGTGGGTGATACTTGGGAGGCTCATCCCTGTCACGGCCTGCTATTGGCTGCACCCCAAACCCCCCCCCCCTTCCCCATCACCAGTTGTTTTCATCTACGGGACAGGGAAATGCAGCAGCAGCCATGCGGTCATCAGAAGCGACACGGGTGCCAGGGAGTAAGGTAGGAACAACCTGTGTGAGGGGCCCGGGCATTAGAGGAGGCATTATAAGGGTTGGATAACCTCTTTAATTTTCACAGACTGCCAAAACTAAAAATAAACACAGCCAAAAATGCTAAAATTTCTACCAATGTTGAGTTTTATCAATACCCCCTTTTTGATGAAATTCTCCCTTTTTAAAGCTCTGTTGATTAAAAAAAAAAAAAAACATGCATAAAATACCTATATAGGCACATCTCTTGAAAGAAGTACACATTTTAATGCTATAAGAAGGGGTGATCCCTGATCAGAATCCTCACGTTAACACAAACTTGTATATATAGGGTGCTGCCTATACAGTTGCACTATGCATTCAAAGGTGCGCCTCTAAAACCACTGGTCATCATAGGTAGCATTGTTCTTTTCCATATCTTTTTTTTCATAACAGTAGAAAAGTTTTGGAAAACATCAACAACAGCAAAACATCGGTCGTGGAAAAACTAGGAAAATAAGTGACCCATAAACTATTTCTAAGTAGAATTTGGAGAGGCACATAAGTGACATAACTGAGGGTGGAGGATGAATCCGTGCCCATTTCCTATGCCCCATGTTATTAGCACGCAGTACCATCACAGCTGCACCACATAGGTAAACACAACCTTGACTTCACTACTCTACTGATTCGGTGCCAAGTCTAAGATTACAACTTTCACTAGACATACGAAAATGTCTTTTTCTTTCTTGCATCATCAAAAACAACCTGCGCTAAACAGGTGGCAGACTGCTACAGGCAAGCCAACATCTTCACTAAAAATGGAAACTGTTGCCATGGAAAGAATGTTGAGATGCTACTTTTCCATCTGTTTAAACAAACTTCAGAATAAAGTACATGAACATGTTTCTCTTACTGGGACGGCAAAATGTAGCAATTAATTAATGTGAAATGACAGCCATTGATTGGGTCATTCGTCAACCCATATATCAAGAGCAGAAAATAAGTAAACATTTGCCTTACACATCATTACGATTATATTCTGTCTGTAGAAAGGTCATGTTGGATTATAATTCATTTAAATGTTTTTCAAAGTATTTTCATAGCAAAATATGTGTGTTTGAGTGTGTGTATATGCCACTAGAGAGAGCGAAGTATTGGAAAATTTGATTCGGTTACTTCGCCAAATTAAAAAAAAAAAAAAAAATTTCGTGACGAATGACTGGGTCACAAAAGCACATTTCTTTGTAAGTAGTGGGTGCAATGACAGGGAGTGGCGATAGCACCGCTCCCCATCATAGTACCCCTCAGATGCCCCGTTCATAGCTGATCACAGCATCTGATAGTAACTGCACACTTTTCTCTCTCCCTGCCTGACACCAATCTGTATGATCAGTGCAGGCAGGACGGTGCCCAATCTCTGGTAGAGAGAGACGTGTATACGTAGCAAACTGTGTTTGTTAGGTATATATACCAGTGCTATGTGTATATATGTCAGGTGTATAGCAGAACTGTGTTTGTCATGCAGGGGAATGTCAGCTGTGTAGCAGCAATGCTGTGTTTGTCAGATGTGTGTGTAGCAGTGCTATATATATATATGTCGGCTGTGTATGAGAGCTGTGTTTGTCATGGGGTGTATGTAGTTGTGCTTTGTATATGTAAGGAATGTACAGCTTCATGTGGAATGTACAGCTTCATGTGGGCACTAGCAAGCACTGGGGCAATGGTGGTGTAGTGGTGGCTGGGTGTTTCGGTTGCTCTGCAGTGGGCACCAGGTAGCAAGGCCACTTCTTGGACAGCCAGTTCAATGAGGGCCAAGTGAGATAGGACTCCGACCATTAGGACACTAGGCCCGAAGCCTATGAGGCATTAGAATTGTGCACAAGATCGTGATGATGTCACTGTTACGTCCTGCACTGGGTCTCACGAAATGACATGATGAGTCAATACAGGAGGGAATTGTAATATGTAAGTGACTGCCTGCCATGTACACTAATGCAGGCAGTACTGGGGATACTATGGGGGTGGGGGAGCATTATACATACTATAGAGGAGAAATACATACACTAATACAAGGGGGAGCATTATATATAGAGAGGGGCCATTATATATACATCCTAAGAATACAGAGGGGGTCATTATATATACATCTTTATAATACACAGGGGGGCGATATATATCCTAATAACACAGAGGGGATGCGTAATATATGCTAATAATACAGGGGGGATATTATATATCTTAAAAATACAGAGGGGCTCATTACATATCATAATAAAACAGAGAGGGACATTATAGATTATATATACTGTATATTCTGTATCTCTCTATCTACCTATCTGCACACACAGACTAATAATACAGAGATGAATATTTTATATACACATAATACAGAGGGAGCCATTATATATTCTAATAATACAAAGGAGGCATTATATATACTATCCATACAGAAGGCATTCTGCATATGGGCACAACAGAGAGGGGGTGTCTTTTAGTGGCAGTACAGGGGCATCATAATACAGGGTACACAACAGAGGGTCATTATAACTACATGGAGCACTGTAGCAGGTCTTTATAAATACTGCTGCTACTACAGGGGTCTTTATAAATATTTGGACTACTATAGTAGGCATTATAGCTACTGCAGACAGGAGAAGTGGTACTGTGCAGTGTCCATATATACAGAACAAGAGTAGATACTAAGAATTACACCCAGTATACAGGATACGAGAGGTGATGCTATGCAATGTCCATGTATACAAAATACAAGCAGATACTGCAAATGATACCCAGCATGCAGTACTGTGCATTGACCATATATAAAGAAGAATATAATTTACAAGAGAAGAGTGGTACTGCTCAGTGTCCATATGCGCAGGAGAAAGGAAATGGTACTGTGCAATTTCCATATACAGTATATAGATTAAGAACATATGTACAGCAATAAATCACACACAAACAATAATTACACTAATTCTCTATCAGGCTGCTTCTTTTCCTCTGTGGAGTTGTGAGGTTTTGCCTTGTGACTTGAGGACCTGAAAAGATCTGGTCATGTTACCACAGGTCCTTGAGCTCCAGCATACATCTAAGCACAGGAATCACAGTGATTCAATGCAAAACCCTTAGCAAAAACATTATGTACAATAATTCTCAAGACAAAAATATGTGCAGGAAGGTGTCTATGTGTGGCCACCAAGTGGCTGTGTTGTGAATTGCAGCCCATAAATGGTGCTAGAATGTTTCAATATTTCACAAGTCATTAACCACATTTGAGCTAAAGTAAAGGTGGATACACCTATAGGTCTTGACCTCCTCTCAAAGGCTTTATCTCCTATCAAGCTTCCCCAAGTCTTCAGGGTTCTGTTTCTCATATGTTTATCAATAAACTCTAATAGGCAATCTCCCTACAGGATACAACAGTCACCTTCACCGTTCCACCATGGCAATGCTTGGGTGTGCAGACACTAGGCAGCAACCTCAACTAGGGTTGTCGGGGGTATCGAAATTTTGATACTGAATCGATACTTTTGTACCACTATCGATTTGGTACCGGAATTTGCTCTTTTTCGATACTAAAAAAAAAAATTCTCTTACCTGTCCTACGCCGCGGCTCCGCTCCGGGTCCAGCGCTCCTCTTCTTCTCCGGGCCCGCACTGCACTGTCCTGACCGCGTACAGCATCAGGACGTAGTGCGTGCACTCTGACCTGACGCTGCACGCAGTCAGGTGACAGTGCAGCGCCGGGAAAGAAGAAGAGGAGCACCAGACCCGGAGCGGAGCTGCGGCACAGGACAGGTAAGAGATTTTTTTATTTTATTTTGATGGGGGCACAGTGGGCTGATCTGAGGTTGATTGGGGCACGGTGGGCTGATGTTAGGTCTGATGGGGGCACAGTGGGCTGATCTGAGGTCTTATGGGGCACAGTGGGCTGATCTGAGGTCTTATGGGGCACAGTGGGCTAATCTGAGGTTGATGGGGGCACAGTGAGCTGATATTAGGTCTGATGGAGGCACGGTGGGCTGATCTGAGGTCTGATGGGGGCACGGAGTTCAAAAAAGTATATTCAGAAAAAACACCTATATGTTAGATATATATATATATTATATATATATATATATATATATATATATTTATATAATTCATGAATAAGCTGTTAATATGTAAGAAAAAAATTATTATAGTGTTCCTTTAAGGGGTTAAAATTGTGCCACAACATATTTTGCATATTTAGTTTGCAGTATTATGTGCCAGCTGTTGATGCATTTCATAATAGGGAAGATCCCCAGCTCATAACTAGCAATCACGCCAGCAATAAAAGTGTAGCTATGGTTCCCTTGGCACCAGAAGAAGGTGTTTTACTTTTGTTTATGCTCTATCACAAGTTCAGTAATGCTCAGGCGTGTTACTTGATACGGCTCCAACTGCGTAATTCTACTAGTCAGGGATTACACTCAAGGATTCCCTTATGATGTCACAGGCTGTGTAAATTCATACTGGTCTCTAGTAACTGGAACAGATCCTGTTCTATAGTTGTCACTAAACAGGGCAAGCAGGTTTTATGTAACTTACCTACCGAGTGTCTTTATTGGTATGGTCCAGTATGTGTGGTTTCAAATTTAGAAAGAAAACTATTATTCATTGCTGTATCCATATTAATTACAAGCTTCTTCTAGTAACTTAAAGGGGTTCTCTGGGAATTAAGAAAATGAAAATACGTTAATATTACTTTATTATAATATATTTCTAAATACCTTTCATTAGTTATAATGGCTTGTTTTGTCTAGGGAGCAATGACTAGGAGAAACAAAATGGCCGCTGTCCTATCAATACACACAAAGCTGTAGTAATCACACAGGAGGACAAGTAACTTCATAACACTGAGGTAAAGGGCTGCATCATCGCCCTCTCTGCTCTACTTGTCAGAGATTATGATCCTGAATACAGTTTAATATGATATTTAGCTGAATCTTTGCGGGAATAGAGTTCATGAGAAGACATGAAGTACAGAGAGGCCAGACAGGACAGACTGTGGTAATGTGGGGACTGTGGTAATGGAGACTGCATACAAGAGCTGCTGGTCATTAGCAACATCTGCTTGTGAACTGCATTCCCTCAGAGATTCAGCTAAAGATAGTATAATCTGTATTCAGGATGATATATCTGACAAGCAGAGAGGAGGATGAGGCAGTTATTTACCTCAGTGTTGTGAATTAACTTGTCCTGCAGTGTGATTAGGACAGGTTTTGTGTGTACTAATAGAACAGCGACCATTTTGTTTGTCTTAATCATTGCTCCCTGTCCCGATCACACATGTGGACAAGTTACTTTACAACACTGAGGTAAAGAGCTGCCTCAACCTCTTCCTCCTCTCTACTTGTCAGGAATTATGATCCTGAATACAGATGATAAGAACTTTAGCTGAATCTCTGGAAAATTAGTTTATGAAGATACACGAAGAGAACAGAGAGGACCGACAGGACAGACTGTGGTAATAGAGACTGCATACAAGTGCTGCTGCTCATTTGCCCCGCCCCACAATCCTCTCATGTCTCCTCATCATCTCCATTCCCACAGAAATTCACCTGTACTCAGGATCATGATTCCTGACAAGCAGAGCAGAGAGAAGGATGAGGCAGCTCTTTACCTCAGTGTTGTGAAGTAACTTGTCCTCCTGTGTGATTAGGACAGGTTTTGTGTGTACTAATATGATGGCGGCCATTTTATTTCTCCCTAGACAAGACGAGCCATTATATCTAATGAAAGGTATTTGTGAATATATTTATTAGAAAATAATATTTGAGTATTTTCAATTTTTAAATTCCTGGAAAACCCCTTTAAATTGGTTATCCAGGAAAAGATATTGATGACCTATCCCTATCATCAATATCAGATGTGCGGGAGTCTAACACATGGGGACCCCCGCCGATCAGCTATCATATTGCCTAGTTGCAGCTCAGCCCTATTCAAGTCAATGGGGCTGTGCTGCAGTACCAGGCACAGCCGTTATACAATGTATGGCGCTGTGCTTGGAAAGCTGCCGGGACTCCGCACCCTCACCAGACCTGTGGTGAGTGCAGCAACTCCCTGAAACAGCTGATCGGCAGGGTTGCCAGATCTTGGACTTCTCCTTGACAATCCATTCATTTTACAACTTTCTCCCATTAATTTGAATGGGACAACACTTTTCACTGCCGCTTCTGATTAGATAGTGTGGAGGCAGTCAGAGCCAGGTAAACACTGACGAGGCTGCAGCCCTCACACAGCTAATGCCAAATCAGCCATCGCTTATCTCATATTGATAGCTATCTTAAAGGGAACCTGTCACGTGGAACATGGTGTCTGAGCTGCAGGCAGCATGTTATAGAGCTGGAGGAGCTGAACAGATTTATATATTTTTATGTTAAAAGATTCTGTAAAACTTGTAGTTTATTCATTTAAATCATGGCTTTGAAGTTGAGGAAGCAGTCCCATCAGTGATTGACAGCCTTCCCTCTATGATTGTGTATACACAGATGGCTGTCAATCACTGAGTACTACCTCATGGACTACAAAGCCAAAAATGAGCAGGTATATAAATGAATAAATTACAAGTTTTACTGAATCTTTTCCCATAAAACTATACATTAATCTTCTCAGCTCCTCCTGCTCTATAACATGCTGCCTGTAGCTTACACTACATTTTCATGGTGACAGGTTCCCTTTAAGGAAAGGCCATTGATATGCTTATCCTGGAAAACCCCTTTACAAACTTTATTGGGTCACCATTGTATGAAACCTCCACCAATTAACCAGAGCACAGCTACAAAGGGTTCTTCTTTATGGAGGACCTAGCATATCATTTAATTGTATTTACAGCTCATAGATCTCAATGGGCAGTATGCAATGAGTTATTTCCCCCGCGGAGGCACCGCAGGGAAGTTCAACAAATGCTGCAGGCGTCTCCTGCTGTGGATTTCAGCAACAGAACAAACTGTGATCAACCTTTGGCCCCTTTAACAAAGAGAGATTGTAAAAACTGGACAACCTAATATCCATTATACCATCTGTCAACTATAGAAAAGTAAATATAACAGAAAAAATAGATATGGATATTAAAGGGGTTCTCCAGGATTAGAGAAACATGGCTGCTTTCTTCCAAACACAGTCCCACCCACACCTGTCCATGAGCTGTATGTGGCATCACAGCACAGTTATATTGAAGTGAGTCGGAATAAACTGCATACCAGACTCCACCTGGGCACAGGAGTGAGACTGTTTTATAAAGAAGCCGCCATGTTTTTCTAAATCTGGGCAACCCTTTTAAAAGTATAAATTACCAGTCTTATCGTCTATGGAAAATGGAAACTATAACTGATGTAGAAATGCAAGAATTATGAAGGTCACTAATTTATTTTTGTCATGTCTTTCTAATTTAAGAATCTGTATTGTTATGTAGGAAATAAGGTCTAATATTTAGAAAAAGGAAATAAAGCACTAAAGACAGACCATCCAAAGCAGTAAATATTACACTAAATAACGATTTTTAGAAACGCTACACATGAAGCAGAGCATAAATCAACGCTAGACAGATCTGCTGTAGAACCATCTCCTGGTACAGAGGTTAATATACATTGTCTCAATGCTGTCATCTAGTGGATAATTGAATTTTTACAGTAAACAAAAATTGTCTGAAATTTCTAAATACCAATAACATCAATAATAAACTATAATATACAATGAACACTAAAAGAGATGATTTCTGAGCTCACATAATTTTATATTTTTCTATGAAGAAGCGTTACCATATTATTTACAATGAATAAAGCTGGTTTTTTTTTTGGAGCAGTTGATCATGAAGAGTGAGATTTTACTAACCTAGCATTCAGAAGTCTAGAAATTCTAGAATTTCATGTGGGAACACTACTTTTTTGAAAATCTGGAGTGTTGAATCATCATAAACAGAGATGTGGCCAAAGATAGGTATGAGCTTCTCTTCTGTAAAGGTAAAGTCACAGTAGCATATGCCATATTGAAAGAAGATCTTCACCCATTCCAGAATACTGTATATTTTCTATGACAATGTAATAAACTACATTACGTGATAATCTGATAAAGTTTAGTATCTCTTCATGTTTATTTGGGAATTTTCATATTTTAACTTGAGAAAACAATATAACCAGGCTATTTTAGCAGTATACAACCAAGATCACCAAACTTAACCTCATGGAAGTTCCACCTGTATCTGTGTTTGCCTTAGACATGTCACTCTAGCACTCTTTTTGCCTCTTTGGATTACTGTGGTTTTAAATGAGAGGAGATACCAGAGATTAGAAAGATCTACCTGTATGCAGGCTGTGTGATGGTCATCGGTACATACCCGCCATTGCCATTCTACTAACCATGCTGCCCAGGGTGTCCTCTGCAAGCTGCTGTCTCCATTGTTCCAGTGTCTGTTCCCTTAGGTTGTGCATGATTACCTGTGGCCTCCTAAAGGGAAAATGTGCACATGTGCAAATCCTAATGGCTGAGTGTCCCTGGATATACACAGTAAGGCAACCATTTAAGGCACCCTCTACATTCAGAGGCTGCCTGAGCTTTACTGGTGCCCCCGTTTTTGAAATAAATCATCTTTTGTTGTATGCAAATGAAGCTTACTAGGTGCAAGGGGCGGTTACCTCGCACCTAGTAAGCTCCGTTTGCCCACCCCGCGGTCACGCCTACCTTCACTTGAGTGACAGGGCCAGGCAGCTTGTTGGATCCTCTGCCGGCCCTGTGCTCCATTCAAATCCCGCGCCTGCGCCGTGAGGAATAAAAGCGGCGCAGGCGCAGTGAGCGGCGCTGGCCGCCGGGCTCCCGGCTACCTCACTGCGCCTGCGCCGATGACGTCAGAGTACACATGACGTCATCGGCGCAGGCGCAGTGAGGTAGCCGGGAGCCCGGCGGCCAGCGCCGCTCACTGCGCCTGCGCCGCTTTTATTCCTCACGGCGCAGGCGCGGGATTTGAATGGAGCACAGGGCCGGCAGAGGATCCAACAAGCTGCCTGGCCCTGTCACTCAAGTGAAGGTAGGCGTGACCGCGGGGTGGGCAAACGGAGCTTACTAGGTGCGTACCAGTGACCAGCAAAGGTGTTTGGAAAATGTGTGCTTTCGGATTCTCTTGCAGTTTCCAGCCTGTGTTCCCGTCTTTGTTCTTGCCATGTACCTATCCTGACTGTATACTCCTGACCTCACAGTTCAGCTTTCAGTTCAAGTTTATGTTTAAGTTCTCCTAGTCTGTCTGCCCCATCAGTGCTACAGACTTGGTACCTGCCCGCCCTGTTCCTGCATCCATCACTACCCTCCCTGCAAGCTCTACTAGTGTCTTCATTTCTGTGTTGCTTTTATCTGCAGTTCCATTATTAGAGACTGTCCAAACTGCTTCTGAGATTTTAATGTGGTTTCCCTGTATCTCAGCCATCCAACCAAGTTTCTTACAGTCAAGTTCTGCCAAAAACCGCATAATCAGCACAAGTGACTGTTCAGACTGTACCTCTGGTTTTGGTGCATTTTCTGTGCCTAGAGCCTCAGGTGCTTGCACCAATCCCTGACCCTAGTGGATCTGCTGCCAACTATACTGGGACTACCCTAGAGGTAACGGCATGGTTGCACTCCTGCAGCGAAGTCCAGATCCTTGTACAGAGGTTAAAGATGGAATACGAGGGGATTGCCAGACTAATGCCCCCTAGGGTTTAGCCCAAAGCCAAGCCAATTAGTGGGCACAGTCATACTCACTGATCTGTGACAGTATTGCAGCTCCGCCCCTTAGGAGCTGAACTACAATACCAGGCAATTTGCTAGTAATTAATTCATACAATAACTTCTAACAGAAATAATAAAGGAATGGCACTTCATGGAGTCATAAGAATAGATGCTCCAGATTTGATATTACTTCAGAAATGCCAGTAGTGGCTTAAGTAGACATGTTAGCAGAGTTTACATATCCTCTTTCAAGAGGACCTGTTGGTTATTCCCAACCTTCATGCAGCCAGAAATCAATGGTGCTGCCAAAGAAGAGAGAAATTCACTCAGTGGTTCTTACTATGTCACCAGGAGCTAAGCCCCTTGTTATTTGCAATGGCACCTGATCATCTTTAACTGGATCTTCAAACTGGATCTTAATAACTCCTGCCTCTTCATCACACCTCACCACACCTCTAATGTTAAACACAGACACACATGGAAAAGAAGCACACCGAAGGGACTGATATAAAATAGATTGGGGGCACAGAAACCAATAGCACACACAACTCATAGACAAAGGGACACTTACAATGTATACATGTGTAGGGTATTTCCCACTTACAACAAGACCATTTGTTAACAAAAAGGTAAGGGTCAGCCATCTATTTCCCTCTCACTATACAAAAAAACATGAACACGAGTACTGGCCCAAGTCAAGCGGTCAGAGAAGATAGCTGTTGCTCTGTATCCAGAGTAAGGGTCCATTCACATGTCCTGGAAATGGGTCTGCATCCATTCCGCAATCTTGTGGAACGTGTACAGACCCATTCATCATTAATGGGGCCGCAAAAGATGCAGACGGCACACAGTGTGCCGTCTGCATCCGCACTTCCAGTCCGCGGCCCAGTAAAAAAATAGAACATGTCCTATTCTTGTCCGCAGCCATAGACAACAACAGGCATTTCTAATATAGAGCCAGCCATGTGCGGTCCGCAAAATGCGGAACGTACATGGCCGGTGTCCGTGTTTTGCGGATCCGCAATTTGCAGACCACAAAACACACTCGGACGTGTGAATGAAGCCTAAACAACACAAAAAAGTAAAAAAAAAATAATAAAAATCATTATAAGTAATAAATAAAAGTATTTAATTAATATATTACTATTATTACATGAATATATTTCTTGGATTCTTGAATGAGTTTAATGTATCCTGCTGTCAACAGCCTTTGGAAGCTCTGGATGTAAAGAAAATATGAGTTGACTTTTTCATAAATGTCAAGGAGTAAGGTCTTCTTTTTTCCAGAATTTAGTTTTACACTTGGAAAGAATGTATTCATTCATTGGAATTCTCTCCGCGTCGACCATGTGCATCATCATATTTCATCACTTCTTTGCATTGCGTACATTGATACATTTGGAAGTCAGTCCAGGAATAACTCCTCTTAATCAGGACGGTTATTACACATGGATGTTCTACACCGGTAATGAAGCCTTCAAAATATGATTTATTTTTCATGTAATTTATTTAATATATTTCCTTAGTGTTGAAACTTTACATTGATTATTCATAAAAAAATTAAAAATGAAGAATGACTGGCATTTAGGGCATCTAGAGAGTACATTATAGTAATATTGCCTAGACTGGGCCTTTATATCAGGCAAATAAAGCAGAAGGTTCATTAGAAAGAAAAAGCTTATTTACCACAGTGGCAGCCGGTGGCAGCTACAACAGGGCAGAGAGGCTGAGGGGTGCCACTCTAGATGCAGTTATTTCATTCAGCTTTGTGTTTTTTCCAGCCCTTAAAGGGCTAGCACTCGCACCCCCTAATCTTCCCCAGCCAATGGCTTGCTAACCTGGAGTTCTCAAGGCACCTTCTCCAATGGGAAGAAGCCTAAGCAATAGCTCTATTATACTTTTATAGTCATGTTGTTCATTTTGATTCCTAGTCATCAAATTGTCACAGGCAGTGGGTGTGAAACCAATGCATCAACCAACCAGTTTAGTGTAAGGCTAATCCTAGAGGCATTATTCTGCCAGTCCCTGGGTTTTCACCCTTTAAGCCCTATATAAGGATATGGACTTTGCTGCAGGGGAGCCACCAAACCGCTACCTCTTGGAGTAGTCCTGGTCTAGTTCACAGCTGACACAAGGAGGTCAGAGACACATGTGAAAATGTCACGCTCGGGTGTGGGGGGAAAAGCCACACCGAGCGTATGAGGGATGGGAACAGACAAAACCAGGGAACTGGTCACCTCCTGCAGGGGACCCTAAGACTAGGCCCTAGCTGGCTACCAGTATGAACTAACCCGGGTGGTAGGAAAGCTCATACACAGGAACCTAATCTGAGTAAACCCTAGAACACCCTGCAGTCTAATGACACAAGAGAGTAACCTGTTCCTCCAAGCGTAAGGAGGAATAGGAGACTCAAACAGGAATAACCAAAGGAAGGGAAAACACTTAACTTTAAGTAGAACTCAGCAACAGGATCTCAGCCGAGATCCACACCACTCTCAACAGGTATGTAGCAGATATAAACCGCAAGGGATACTGGGAGAGGAAGAGGTAAGTAGGAGACAGCTAATTGCCCAGCGGCAACAGCTGAGGGAAAGGGGTGTGGAGAACAGCACCCAAACCACAGGGAATAGCCTGTCAAACCTGTCACTTAGAAAGCCGCGCAGAACGTCTGATTCCAGACGCAAGACCACTCGTGACATTACCCCCCCTTTTACGGGTGACCTCCGGGCACCCAGGACCAACTTTATCAGGGTGACATCTGTGAAAGGCTTTTACCAAACGACTGGCATTCACGTCAGATGCCGGTACCCATGACCTCTCCTCAGGACCATAACCCTTCCAATGAACCAGATATTGAAGGGTCCCACGAAGAACTCGAGAATCAATGATCTTGACAATCTGAAATTCCAAATTACCATCCACCAAGACAGGCGCGGGTGGCAAGGGAGATGGCTCCAGAGGTTCAACATACCTCTTCAACAAACATCTGTGAAACACATTATGGATTTTCAGGGCCTGCGGAAGTTCAAGACGAAATGCTACAGGATTAATAATGGCCGTGATTTTATATGGGCCAATAAATCTTGGACCCAACTTCCATGAAGGAACTTTCAACTTAATGTTCCTAGTAGACAGCCACACAGAATCACCCACATTTAGGTCCGGACCATTCATGCGTCTCCTGTCAGCCACACGTTTGTACTTGTTACCCATATTTATCAAGTTACTTTGAATTTTCGCCATATGGAAGACAATGATGACGAAAAACGTTCTTCCTCAGGAATACCAGAAGTATCAGAACCACAAAATGTGCCAAACTGCGGGTGAAAGCCATATGCACCAAAAAATGGTGACTTACCAGTGGAGTCCTGTCTGCGATTATTTATGGCAAACTCAGCCAGAGACAAAAACGAGGACCACTCCTCCTGGTTCTCAGAGACAAAGCATCTCAAATAAGTCTCCAGATTCTGATTGGTACGCTCAGTCTGTCCATTCGTCTGGGGATGAAAGGCAGAAGAGAAAGACAGTTGTACCCCGAGCCGAGTACAGAACGCCCTCCAGAATCTGGACACAAACTGAGTCCCACGATCAGAGACAACGTCAGTGGGAATGCCATGAAGTTTCACAATATTGTCAACAAACACTTGTGCAAGAGTTTTAGCATTGGGGAGTCCGGGTAATGCAATAAAGTGCGCCATTTTACTAAAACGATCTACAACCACCAGAATAACTGTCTTACCAGACGACTCAGGCAGATCAGTGATGAAGTCCATGGATAGGTGAGTCCATGGTCTGGACGGGAT
>ONZH01009208.1:0-40767 GCA_900303285.1 Rhinella marina | reverse complement strand
TCAGAAGCAAAGGAGCGCCATATGGATTTTGGAGGAAGATTTTGCTAGAATGGTTTTTAGGCACCATTTTGTAATTGAGAGGCCCTGACGTACCTCTACATTGGAAACCCTCAAAAAGTGACCCATTTTGGAAACTACACCTTTTAAAGAATATATTAAGGGGGGTACTGACCACTTTGACCCCCTAAGCATTTTATGGAATTTGGAAACACTTGGCTATGAAAATTAAAAGTTTCATTTCTTCCAATAAAATGTTGTTTTAGCCCCAAATTTTTCATTTTCACAAGGGGTAACAGGAGAAAGGCACCGCAAAAGTTGTTCCCCATTTTCTCCTGAATACGGCAACACCCCATATGTGGTGGCAAACTGCTGTGGGGGCACATGGCAAGACTCAGAACAGAAGGAGTGCCATATGGATTTTGCAGAACAGATTTTGATGGATTGGTTTGCGGAAGCCATTCATTTTTTTTTTTTTTAGTTATTGTCTTATGTGGGGGCTTATTTTTTGCGGGATGAGGTGACGTTTTCATTGGTACCATTTTGGGTTACATAAGACTTTTTGATTGCTTTGATTACACTTTTTGTGAGTCAAGGTGAAAAAAATAGCTGTTTTCGCATAGTTTTTTTAAAAAAAATTTACAGCATTCACCTGAGGGCGCAAATCATGTGATATTTTTATAGAGCAGGTTGTTAAGGACGTGGCAATACCCAATATGTCTAACATTTTTATTTTTGGAAAGTTTTACACATTAGATTTATTTTTGAACAGAATAGAATCTTTTTTTTGTGTTGCCATTTTCTGAGAGCCATATTTTTTTAATTTTTCGGGCGATTGTCTCAGGTAGGGTATCATTTTTGCAGGACAAGATGACGGTTTGATTGGTACCATTTTGGGTTAAATACGCCTGGTGCAAGGGAGTATTTTCTCAAGGTTGTTTTGGGATTCTGACTTGCTGTGGACCTGGGAACTGGCCACTCCAAGGTCTGGAGTGAGAGCAGATGAAAAACACGTACACAGTGACTATTATACAGCACATATGCTGGCTACGTTCCACTAGGGAATGGAGATTTTTGTTTAATTGGACCGGTGTTTTCCAGATCGAGACTCTGACTGCTTTCGCTGAAAGGGCTTCCCAGATGATGTCGCTGTCAGATGATGATAACTCAATCGGTGATGTATGTACCTTCATTCTGGATGTAGTCAGGACTTCAGATGGAGTGTTGATATAATTGTGTATTATGTTCTTTATCCTTTGTATATCGATAAGTGTAAAAGAAGGACATCATATCACTATATGTACATACTACTTATTGTATTTAATAAAATTAGGGATGAGCGAACTTTTGAAAAGTTCGGTTCGGCGAACTTTCATGAAGTTCGGATTCGTACGAACCGAACCTAAAACAAACCTTGCTATAATGGCTGAATAATTGCAGCTACAATAGTGGGAGTCTGATAGGGTATAGTTTTGTTTAGTTGCAGTTGCTATTACAATGAAAAAAGTGGAAAAAATCAAAGTGCAAAAATAGTCGTCGACAGCCAGGTCGACAACATTTGACAGCATTGAAGATGTCCATTGGAGCAGTCCATGTCATGCCAGAGCACCAAAAACACACGGTAGATCGTGGCACCAGCCCAAGAATAGGCTGCGTGGAAGTCGATGCGGTCTCAGTGACATCACAGGTCAGAAGACAGACAGGCGTACTCCAGCACTTGATAGCACCCAGTCCAGTATAGTTGAGAAGAGACAATTGATGGAGGAGGAGGAGGCAGCAGCACTTGTATAGCACCCAGTCCAGTATAGTTGAGAAGAGACAATTGACGGAGGAGGAGGCGGCAGCACTTGTATAGCACCAAGTCCAGTATAGTTGAGAAAAGACAATTGACGGAGAAGCAGGAGGCGGTAGCACTTATATAGCACCCAGTCCAGTATAGTTGAGAAGAGACAATTGACGGAGAAGCAGGAGGCGGCAGCACTTGTATAGCACCCAGTCCAGTATAGTTGAGAAGAGACAATTGACGGAGAAGCAGGAGGTGGCAGCACTTGTATAGCACCAAGTCCAGTATAGTTGAGAAGAGACAATTGACGGAGGAGGAGGAGGCAGCAGCACTTGTATAGCACCCAGTCCAGTATAGTTGAGAAGAGACAATTGACGGAGGAGGAGGAGGCGGCAGCACTTGTATAGCACCAAGTCCAGTATAGTTGAGAAAAGACAATTGACGGAGAAGCAGGAGGCGGTAGCACTTATATAGCACCCAGTCCAGTATAGTTGAGAAGAGACAATTGACGGAGGAAGAGGCGGCCGCACTTGATAGCACCCAGGCCAGTATAGTTGAGAAGAGACAATTGACGGAGAAGCAGGAGGCGGCAGCACTTGTATAGCACCCAGTCCAGTACAGTTGAGAAGAGACAATTGACGGAGAAGCAGGAGTCGGCAGCACTTGTATAGCACCAAGTCCAGTATAGTTGAGAAGAGACAATTGACGGAGGAGTAGGCGGCAGCACTTGATAGCACCCAGGCCAGTATAGTTGAGAAGAGACAAGTTGAGGAGGCAGCTTCAGCAGCTCTTGCACTCAGTATGTTTCCAAATAGACAATTGACGGAGGGGGCATTAGTAGGAGCAGTATTCTTTTGGACCCAGAAGGGCCTAGTACAGAGAACTGGAGTTGGAAGCTAAGAATATCCAGGCTTGTAAAAATCAGTTTTTATACATGACAAAATGTTGATGTAGAGTTCAGCACAGGACAGTCAACCTTAAAAAAAACCCTGTAACATTACAACTAGTCTAGTAGGATACGGATACGGTTAAATAGACAGCTAGCCTCACCCACAGAATCCATGAGGTGAATAAAATACATTTAAAAAGGCACAGACCAGTTACACCAGTTTGATGTCCTAACCGAGTGCAGCGCCCAACCCAATGGATGTATGCTTTTGTGTTTTTTTAGTGCTGTCACCAGCTGGCTTAAAGGGAACCTGTCATCTCGGAACCTCCCCTGAACTAGAGTAAGCGTTGTATAGTGTAAGTGATGCTGAATCCGAATATGTAAGCTTTATCTTCATACTCACTTCCATTCTGACGTTGTGCTCCCAAAAACCTGCAGTAAAATGCACTCAGTGGACTCTTCTTTGAGTCCTCTCCATTATGTGAGTGAGCACCGGAGTCCACTGAGTGCATTTTACTGCAGGTTTGTGGGAGCACAGCGTCGGAATGGAAGTGAGTCTGAAGATAAAACTTACATATTCGGATTCAGCATCACTTACACTATACAACGCTTACTCTAGTTCAGGGGGTGTTTTGGAGATGACAGGTTCCCTTTAAAGGATAAGTCCGGGCAATTTATAAGTTTCTGGTTCAAGTAAGGGCACAGAAAGTTATTAATTGCCTGGACTTATCTTTTAAAGTGGGTAGGGGAAAAACCCCTGATGGAGTATGGGAGTGACCTTCCCGCCCTCTCTTTGGTCACTCCCAAAAAACCTCACCCTATGGGTACCTTCACATGGGGCTGCGGGTCTGCTGAGTAAAATCCACAGGGCATTTTTATACCGTTCACCAAACGGCGTTCAGCACTAGGGTGCCGTCCGGACATACGCAGTTCTGCGCTGAACTGGGTATTTGCGTTCAGCCCCATAGTACTGAAGGTGGCATAAAAACAGCCAACGATGCGCTGTGGATTTTAGGCAGCATAGAACTCCAAAAAAGCATCCCATTGTAAAGACACCCATAAATAAGGCAAGTTAACCTGCCTTTCAGCAACTGTTTGTTGCTGTAACTGACCGTGGAGGTTTTTTATATCACAGTTGAAGGACAGCAGCCTCCGTGATATATACCCCATAGACAGCCTTATTCCACGCGTGACTGCATGAGAGGCATGAAATCATTCGCACAGAGAAGAATCCCATCGGGATTTGCGGTGCGAGATTTTACTACTCTCATGATATCAACAAAATACCCCAAGAACACTTAGTACCTGCTCACAAAACGGTGAGTAGTGTTCCTTGGCACGGGTGCCAGGGATAGAACCCCACGTCTATAGTTCACAAAAGGTGAAATCCCCACTTTGTGAAGCATAGTCGTGGGGATTATTTTAGGGATGGTACTGTTCTTGGGGTATGGGTTGGACGGTGCACCGGTGTGAGGCATTAAGCTGGTGTGGAGATGTTAAATGGCCAACACACCATGGACATTAAATTTGGAGATGGGGTTCTGTTTATTTAAATGTATCCGAATTAAGTAGGGAATTTTTAAGGTGATTTTTTTTTAATTTGGGGTCTAAGGGGGGAACATTACTGAATAAGTTAAATTACGGATTTTTACGTTGGGCACATATTTGGGATCTTAAGGTCATTTTCTTGGACACACGGATTGCCATGCAAGACAGGTGACTGATGACTTAGTCATTCACATCAGGCAGGGGGGTGGTATAATCCGATGTAATCCAGGCACGATTCATCTTTAGAAAAGTCAGCATCTCAACACTGTGGCAAGAGAGCCTCGTTCTTTGCGGTGTTACGATGTTACCCACCACACTGAACACCCTCTCTGACGCAACACTACTGGCTGGGCAGGAGAGCAGAGCCAAAGAAAACTTTGCCAGTTGAGGCCAAATGTCCAGTTTCTCTGCCCAGTACTGCACGGGGTCGGTGACACTTTGGGGCAGGGTACAATCCAGGTAGGCAGTGACCTGGTGGGTGAGCTCATGCTGGTCCACGCCATGAGTCCGGTGTTGTGTCCCCTCTTCAGCTGCTGGCTGCATGAAATCGCTCATCAGCGTTTGGAGGCTGTAGCGACTTCTCACGCCTCCACTAGTGGTGGTGGTAGTGGAGCGCGCTGGTTCCCCCCGAGCGGATGTTGTCTGGGAACCTGGCTGGTCTCGCTGGTAAGTAGAGACCAGCTGTCTGGTGAGTAGGTCCCGGTAGTACCCCAGTTTTGCCTCCCTCTCTGATGGCGTAAAAAAATCAGCGATTTTGCGGTGGAAGCGAGGGTCCACCAGGGTGGCCAGCCAGTATTGGTCCCTCTGGCGGATGTCCACAATCCGGCTGTCACTCCTCAGACACTCCCGCAGGCACATTGCCATCTGCACCAAGGACAATGAGCGCCTCTCCTCTCCACTGTCCTCAGTATAGTTCCAGAGTCTGCTGGGTTCTTCCTCCGCTTCCTCTACCACCTCATCCTCCATATCCTCCTGTGATTGAGAGTCAGAGAAGCCAGGTGGCGGTGTGTGGAATGGCTGGTCGTGGACATCTTCCTCCTCCTCCTCACACTCCATCTGCACTTCATCCATCTCTGGGCTCAAGGCGATGTTCAGCCTTGGAGTGGTGGCCTGGGAATCCTCGCTGATGATGCTTTTCAGCACACTTTCCAGAACATGGACGAGTGGGATGATGTCGTTGATCCCATAGTCCTGCCTGCTCACAAACAAAGTCGCGTCCTCAAAAGGGATCAACAATTGGCAGACTTCACGCATCATCTGCCAGTGTGTGACTTGGAAGTTGCAGTGTGGCGTGAAGCTGCCTGATTGGCCCATGAGGTAGTCTGTAACGGCTGACCTTTCTTCGTACAGGTGGTCCAGCATATGGAGGGCAGAATTCCAGCGTGTTGGCACGTCGCAGATTAGCCGATGTTGGGGCAGACTGCGCTGTCTCTGGATCCTGAGCAGGGTGTTCCTAGCAGTGTAGGAGTGGCTGAAGTGTTTGCACACTCTGCGTGACATCCTCAGAAGGTCTTGTAGTGCACGAAATGATCTAAGAAACCTATGCACTATGAGGTTTATCACATGTGCCATACAAAGTGTATGACTCAGCCCTCCCTGCTGCACTGCAGAGACAATGTTCCTCCCATTGTCTGCTACCACACTTCCCACCGTTAGTTGACGTGGGGTCAGCCATTCATCTATCTCCTCCCTGATGGTCCGGAGGAGCTCCAGCCCACTGTGGTTCCGTTCACCCAGGCTCACCAAATGGAGGACAGCCTGAGAGCGCCGGGCCTGACATCGGTGGTAAGACACTGGGGCAGGTTGGACTGCTGTCAAAGCGGCAGATGGTTGCAAGGTGGTGGAGGCAGAACTTCTGCTTCCCGCTGCTGGCCCCCTAAAGCACCGTCGAGGGGACAGTGGCAAGAATGGGCCAACTTCCTGATGGTCTTCTGGGAGGATGTTGACCCAATGGGCAATAACAGACATGTACTGCCCTTGGCCATAATTTGAGGACCAGACATCAGCACTCAGGTGCACGGTCTTGGACACTGAGAGTCCCAATGAGTCGCCCACCTTTTTCTGCACATAACTGTGCAGTGATGGGACAGCTTTGCCAGAGATGTAGTGGCAGCTGGGGACTCGCCATCTGGGGTGCGCACACGCCATGAAATCCCTGAAAGGTTGGGAGTCCACAAGGTTGAAGGGCAGGGACTGAAGCACCAGCAGCTTAACCAGGTGTCCGGTCAGTTTCTGGGCCATGGGATGGCAGCTGGAATACACCTGACGTCTGCCCATGGACTCAATCACGGATTGCTGCCTCATTAGCAGTGTAGATGGCAGTGACACTGTGCTGGTGCTGGCACCTGAGGCTGACGAGCCCTGAGTTGCACTGAGAGGATGCTGCATGATGGGATCTGCAGTGTATGGTGCATCCGGACAGGAGGTGGTATTGGGGTCACGGTTCTTCCAGGCCTGTTGGTGTTGCCTTTCCATGTGCTTTCACATGGATGTTGTCCTGAGATTATCACCCCTGCCACGACTGACCTTCTCATTGCGCAGCAGGCACAAAGCGATGTGCTTATCTTTCCCCAGGCAGAAGAACTGCCAGACGACTGAGGACCTTGGTTTGCTGACAGCCACGGGGGTCTTGCTGCCTGTTGACTGCCACTGCTGCCTGAGGGTGCCCTCTCAGGACCAAGGCTTTGAGAGGGTGATCTCTGCCTGGTAGCTTGGCTTCTACCCCTCCCTCTTGTGCCTCGGTTCCTTGCAACAGTGGGATGTTGCTGCGTCGGTGGCACCTCTATTTCCTCCCCTGATGAGGAGGATGAAGCTGCTTGAGGGCGCCATGTCCGATCAGCGACATCGTCATCAAACTCGGCACCACTGCTACTTTCCTCCGGTGGCTGGGACAGAATATCAGGTGTGGCACTGGATGCCCCTCCCTGGCTCTGTTGACTGCTTACAGCCAACACCTCCTCTGGAGTCTCACTATGTTCCACCCGCTGACTTTGGTGGACTACTTCCTCCTCCTCCTCCTCATCACTAAAAAGTGGTAGAGACTCCAAGGGCAGATCAAGGTTTGAAAACAGTTCCCTGGCAGAAGGTGCCATTCGAATAACAGGGGACGGGGCAGAGGACTCTCGCTGAGCGTCCCATGTAAGGGTGGTGTCGGATGATCCAGCGGATGCTTGACTCCTCGTTTGGGAGCTTTGGGCGGTGGAACTGGAGGATTGGGTAAGCCAATCTAAAACCGCTGGCTGTGTGGTTCTTACTTGACCAGTGGCCATCAGGGGTAGCTGCACCCTGCTGCCATGCCTGTTACCCCGGCTGCCACCGGGCCTGGTGCTGCCACGTCTCCTACCCTCACCGCCTGCTGTTGCACTTCTTTCCTGGGAAGTGTTGGATGTAGGATGCTTGGACATATTTTTATTGTGTGGGGGAAAATTAAATGATGTATTTTTTTATACTTTTTTAAACTTTATTTTTTTATTTTTTTTATAACTTTTTTAACTTTTTTTTTTAAACTTTGTTTATAACTTTTTTTTTAAACTTTTTTTGTTGCGGCTAAACGGGGTTGACGGCACCCAGCTGAGCAGCAACGTGTAGCGTGTACGGTCACGGAACAGGAATGCTACCTGTCCTGACTCTTTTCTCTCATTATTTTTTTTTCTCACCCTATCTCTCCCTAGATGTCACAATTTTTTTATTTATATGACTTCCTCTCCCTATCTCTACCTATCTCTTGCTTTCTCAGCCTCCTTCCCTATCTATCACCTTAAAGAGGCTCTGTCACTAGGTTGTAACCTATGTATTTAAATACATAGGTTACAAGGCCTAGTGACAACTTTTAAAATCATACCTTTCATGCAGAGTTCTGCGCAGCGGTCGCATAGAAATATAAACTTGAAAACATATGCAAATGAGCCATCAGAGCACCGTGGGGCGGCCTCTTTACTCTGGAGCACCGCTCCTTCACCGCCCCCCCCCCCCCCGGGCCCGAGGCACGTCCCCTGTCTCTAATCACGCCTCCACCTGTATTTGATAGAAATTTTCCCGGCGCATGCGCAGTCACTTCGCTAGTGCCAGGGGACGGCGCGTGCGCAGAAGAGAAGACAGCGCTTGCAGTGTAGACACTGTAAGCGCTACTGCGCATGCGCCGGGAAAATTTTAGGGCGCATGCGCGAGAGGTCAGCGCTAGACTTACCAGTCTAGCGCTGTCTATCAAATACAGGTGGGGGAGTGATTAGAGACAGGGGACATGCCTCGGGCCCTGGGGGGTGGTGAAGGAGCGGTGCTCCAGAGGAAAGAGGCCGCCCCCCGGTGCTCCGATGGCTCATTTGCATATGTTTTAAAGTTTAGATTTCTACGCGACCGCTGCGCAGAACTCTGCATGAAAGGTATGATTTTAAAAGTTGTCACTAGGCCTTGTAACCTATGTATTTAAATACATAGGTTACAACCTAGTGACAGAGCCTCTTTAACTTCTATATCTAGCTTTCTCTTCCTCTCTCCTGCTTCTCTCACTAACCCTTTCTATTTCTTTTCTATCTCTCCCTGTATCTATCTACTTTTTTGATTTTCTATCTATCTATATCTTTTCTCTAACACTAATCTGCAGCTCCTATCCCTCTGAAGTCTTGAGACGCACTGACAAGATGTCGGCGCGCTCAGGCACTTCAGGGGCTGTGGGGCGACGTCACACATTTTTTTTTCACAGAAAACCAGGATACAAGGGATTATAGGAGTAATAATCTCTTGTATCCTGGTCTATTCTGTGAAAAATGTAAAGTTTTGCGTAACCGTTTTTTTTTTCCCAGATTCGTTACGAACTTTTCAAAAGTTCGGTTCGGTGACCAACCGAACTTTTTGCAAAGTTCGTAACGAATCTGGTTCGTTATGGTTCGGTTCGCTCATCCCTAAATAAAATGATATTATAAACCTTCCTTTGAAGTGTATCTGTAGCTCAGTTAAGAGTCTCTCATTAAAGAGTATCCGAACCTGAAGTCTTGCTCTTATCAGCAAAACACCTAAGAAGGGGGAAATAGGAAAATAGGCGCGCTTAGGCACAACTGGGAGTTTTCTGCAAAATGGGGGGAGTCCTGACAAGCCATGACCATCTGGGTGAGAGTTAAAGGGGGCAATACAAACTAAACAAAAAACGTGCCAACTAGCTCTTACCCGTCAGGTGCAGTCCATGTTGTGGCTCCCATAGGTCCTCTTGAAGTGTCCTTTAAACCAGCCAGTAGTTGGGTTCCTCAGACGAGGGACCTGAAGTCCTCCTTGCTTGAGCTGCTACTGAACGACATCAGAGGACGCTCCTGCTTCCTGTAGGCCAAGCTCACTGCCGTGGTGGAACTCCACTGCCCTCTTCTTCCGAAAGTCGGACTTGACCGGGTCCGGGTGGTGGTCACGCTGGCGAGCTCTGCTGCGACTTCCACTTTTCCAGATCCTTCTGCCGGGACAGCAGCAGTAAGGACTTCTGGCTGCAGCGGTGAAGGCAAGGTTGCACACAGGGAAGAAGACCCAGCTCCCCTTGCTGCTGCTGGCTTCATCTTCCACAGTAGTTGGTACTGGTGGATCACTGTGGATTGGAATGTAAATGATGATGTTGTCAGCTGAAGCAGCTGAAAGGACTGTGATGATGGTGGTGGTGGTGGCAGTCCAGGTATCAGAGGCTCTGGCTTATCCCTGAAGCAGAGGGTGCTATCTGGTGACTCCTGAAGGCAGCACACCGGTACTTCGCCTGGTGGTTCCTCCGGCCAAACTTCAGGTGGTGATGTTTCGACCAGGGGCTTAGATAGTAAGGTAACCCCGGAAGCGAAGGGGCCTTTCAGGGATGCCATGGGGGTGTACTCCACCTGATCCACCACGTACAGGCTGTGATGGGGTTGGGGCAGGTACGTCTGTTTAACTGACCTGCGGCCCACGAAGTACTCCTTGTCGTCTTCGTCGTCCGCCAGGAAGCCAGAGCCTCGCTCCACTAAAAACCACAGGACAGTTCCCTTTTGGCACTCCAATGTAGGATCCCTGGCCTAGGGTGGTCCAGTACCTGGATGACCCAGTCCTCCACTGCATCCTTGTAGTCCCAGAGGGTCTGCGCGTGGGCCGCCACCGATACTGACACAATCGGGTTCTGCCTTATGGAAGGTGTTGTTGATCTTCTGTGCGGCGAAGAGGATGCTCCAGCCGCCTCCACCGCAGCAGCCGCACCAGCCACCTCACCAGCCGGCAAGGAGAATATGGACACTGAAGCCGGTGAGTCTCTCTTGCACAGCTGTGACAACTTGATGTCTGGAGCAGCAGTGCTTCGGAGAATTCATCCCCAAAGACCATTTCACTCCACTTCGCGAAGTTCTTTATCCATGCTCGCTGTACTGTTCAGTGTTCAGCGCTGGTTTAAAGAAGGGAGGAGTAATGAGGGAGAAGTCGGCGTATCGTCATTTTCACGAAGAATGCGTATGTTACATACGTAACGTACGTACCGTACATAGCGTTAGTGTTCAAAATTTTACGAAAATTTACGAATAATACGAAGCAAATACCAAAAAATCCAGATTTGCTTCGAAGTAGAAAATTTGTAAGATTCAATACGAATCTACGAAGCGGAGAATTGATTTGCTCATCTCTAAACATTACACATACACTTTTTTGAGTGTTTTTTGTTTTCTCACTTTTTGATTCCTGTCCCAGCACAGGAAATTCAGCATTTCAGTGTCTGATCCCTGTTTCAATGTAGTGCAATACATGCTGTATTATACTACATTGACTGTCAGTGTATGACACAGGCTTCCGTACATGGCAGACCCCAAGGACTTTGCCTGGCTTGGGGATGCCCTGTCACTGCAGCGTGGGGGGCCAATGGGGGGCCAATGGAGAGGCAGAGGGAGCCCCCTTCCTCTGTGATCCTCATATATGCCACTTTTAGCGCATATCGCGGCATAAAATGGTTAATCTGCCAGCATCGGAGTTTACAGTCAATCACAGCCACGCCCCTGCATTAATTGGGCATGCACAGCAACAGTGCCCTCCTAATTATCATGACATAATTAGTAATACGCTAATTTGCAGGATCTCACTTCTCGTTGTGACATTCTAGTATGTCACATGTTTACAAGGTGTTAAAGTTATTGATAAATTTATTCATAATGACATTTTTATTACAAAATTTCTTGTGGGTTTTTCAGAGTACCCCTTTAATATGAAATAATTTAGCTGCATGTCTTAAATAACCTCATTATCTTATGTGTAATGTGCTTCAATCCTGGTCAGTTCCTTTACTCATTTACATTTGCATAAATCAAAATCATTTTCTGAGTTATAAAGGAGAGAAAAGGGAATATGTGATAATTATTTGTTGTTAATCATTAAAATAACGATTATCCTAACATCAACAAGGCATGCAAACAAAAATCACTAAAAAAAACTTTTTGTCATGAAGGAATAATTAAAAACAAACAATTAATCTACAAAATGGAGTATAAATGGAGTATAAATGATGCCATAATTAAACAAGAGTCTATATAAAAAAAACTATGAATCACACATTTATGCTTTACTAGCTGTGTGGGAAGTCAGAGATCTCTATAATATATAATATAATCTATAATATATAATATAATATAATCTGTCACTGGTCTCACAGTAAACGTAAGCAATACACATATGTTACCTTACACCTTTTAATTGAGATTAGCAAGATTATTTAAATTAAAAGAAGACTTTAATTTACTTTAGTTACAACCTCATTCTAATTGGAAAACCCATATAATTACAATAATTAAAATGTTGGCATCCTGACATGACAAAATGATTAGGATGACCTTAAAAAGAATTGCTTGACATATCTATCACTAGCTATTACTTAGAGGTTGTCAATAAATCAATTCTGAAAAGTATATTATTTATATTCATAGCTGCTTCATTAAAAGAGTGGTATTTAAGTAATTTGCAGAATTAAATAGAATTTAATCTATTAAATGATAGTTTCATATAAATAATACACTAAATTAAATTGAAACTATCCATACACTGTAGGGTTGCTTGGAATGATTTAAAGGAAGTCTGTTACCAAAAAATTCACTGTTAAAGGAAATTAAAACTAGATAGTAACACATCCTTTTTTTAAATCAGTTTTTATTTTCTGATTGTACATTTAAAAAAAATTCTGAACATTATTATGAGGGCTGCAATCTAGACTGAGCTGTTCTTAACAGCATTTATACTGCATTATTAAAAAAATGCTTTACAGCAGACATATGGTCCATGTACACAGCGGATGGGCAGAATGCCTTGTAGTTATAGCTTAGCTTAATATAATGATACATTTTACTTATTAATTTGTTGATTTGTTTTGGAGAACAAGTACTTTTAATTCATATGCAAATGAACAGTTAGGAGCACCAATGGCTAGCCCAAGTAACTCTGTACACTCTTGTTGACAAGTTTTGGCATGGTAATCTTGCTTGGCCCTGTCAATTAGGATGGAGAAGGAGTGGCTGGTAGAGGAAGCAGGAGGAGTAACAGTTTCCACAAGTATATTGGGGATTCCCTCAGTGTACTTCACAGTTTATTTGAATATGGATTAAAAGCACTTTTTTCCTAGAATGAAGCAATGGATCGCTAATTTTAATTTTTTGTTGACTGCTTGAGTACTCGTACATTTGTGGCATGGCATAGGAAGGGTTTAAAAGAGTTGAGTCATGAATACAATACCTATCCATATGCCTAGTCTTGAGTAACTCAAAGCATCTAAAGTGGACTTAGATCTGAACTGCAGGAAAAATTTGATTTGCCACAAAGCTAAATTTCCTCATGCTTCGTGATAACTAATCAATTTTTCCTGAAATGACAGTGAAAAAAAAAAAAAAAACTCATCCATTTAAGAATGAAGAGGCTGTCGCAGCCATCTTGATTCAAGATTCCGCACAAAATCTTGTGTGTGTGATGTATGACGTCACCACACCGGCCAGCATGATGACATTGTCACGGTGTCAGCAATCAAGATGACTGCTGCGGCCTCTTTGTGCTCCAATGGATCAGATGAGTATTTTTTTATGGAAATTTAACCCCTAAATGCCCTAACTATAATTCTCAGATGCTGCGATCAGTTATGAACACAGCATTAGTGGAGTTCAGTGACTGGTGGCAATGCAATCACCATTCCCTGTCATTGCGCCCACTACTTACAAGGAAATTTCTTTGTGAAATTTGACAAAGCAGCCAAATTGAATTTTGTAAAACTTTGCTCATCTCTACCTATGTCCTTAGTACAAACGTATGACATATAGAGGGTCCATCACTCAGAACACTCCTTTAAGAGCTATAATGGAGATTGATTCCCTTTCTGGTCTACTAGTGCCATTCTTGTCTTAAATGAATAGCTATACAATTTATTTTGGCCAGAAAACCAAGCATTACCCTTCAGGGGAAATGCCTGGTTGGCTACACCTTTCCCTGGTAAAGTCAGCCAGTTGCTGAGGGTGCCAGAAAAACTTACAGTATTTTTTAAAGAGCTTGTTTCTGCTGAGACAACCCCTTTAAGAAAGATTTGCTTTATACACCTGGTGACTCTGCTAATGAAAACTAGCATATGTTTTATGAAATGTCATTGAAAAAAAATACAATTTTTCATTTTATTTCCAACTACATACGGCCAGTTGAAGAAGTTTAAGGAATACAATTCCGGTTAAATTATGGTAATATGTTGTTGTTTATATCAGTATTTAAGAAGCTTTCCAGGGAAAGAAAACCATGGCTTCTTTAATTTAAAAACTAGGGTATGGTGCATTGTTTTTGTAAGACAGCAGCCATGTTAATTTAAAGGGGTTATTCTGAAAATAATATTGATCTGGTATCCTCAGGAGAGGTCATCAATATCAGATTGGCGGAGGTCCAAATTAGCTAGTAACATAGTAACATAGTTTATAAGGCCGAAAAAAAGACATCTGTCCATCCAGTTTGGCCTGTTATCCTGCAAGTTGATCCAGAGGAAAGAAAAACCCCTGTGGGGAAGAAGCCAATTTTCCCCACTTTAGGGGAAAAATTCCTTCCCAACTTCAATCAGGCAATCAGAATAACTCCCTGGATCAATGACCCCTCTCTAGTAACTATAGTCTATAATATTGTTACCCTTCAGAAATACATCCAGGCCCCTCTTGAACTCTTTTAGTGAACTCACCATCACCACCTCCTCAGGCAGAGAGTTCCATAGGCTCACTGCTCTTACCGTAAAGAATCCTCTTCTATATTTGTGTACAAACCTTCTTTCCTCCAGAGGCAGAGCATGTCCCCTCGTCACAGTCCTGGGGATAAATAGATCATGGGAGAGATCTCTGTACTGACCCCTGATATATTTATACATAGATCTCCCCTCAGTCGTCTTTTTTCTAAAGTAAATACGCCTAATTTTGATAATCTTTCTGGGTACTGTAGTGTACCCCTTCCAGTTATTACTATTCACTGGAGCGCAGAACTGTACACAGTACTCTATGTGTGGTCTGACTAGGGATTTGTAAAGTGTCAGGATTATGTTCTCTTTATGGGCATTTATGTCCTCTTTGATGCAAGCCATTATCTTATTGGCCTTGGCAGCAGCTGTCTGACACTGGTTTCTGCAGCTTAGTTTGCTGTTCACTAAAATTCCAAGGTCCTTTTCCATGTCAGTGTTACCTAGTGTTACCAGTTAGTATGTACTGGTGACTTGCATTATTCCTTCCTATGTGATAACCTCTTAGAAAACCTTCAAACAGTTTACCCACAACAGATGTTAAACTTACTGGTCCAATAGTTTCCGGGCTCTGTTTTTGAATATTGGCACCACATTTGCGATGCTCCAATCCTGTGGAACACTCCCTGTCAGTATAGAGTCCTTAAATATCATAAATAAGGGTCTGTCTATGACATTACTTAATTCTCTTGGGATACGGGGGTGTATGCCATCCGATCCTGGCGATTTGTCTATTTTAATCTTTTTAAGACACGGCTGTAATTCTTCCTAGGTCAGACAGGGCACTTTTAATGGGGAATTTACTTTTATATTCTGCATTTCATCTGACAGTTTATTTTCCTCAGTGAATACAGTGGACAAAAAAATATTTAGTAGCTTTGATTTCTCCTCATCGCTCTCTGCAACTCCCCCCTCATTACTCTGTAAGGGGCCAACACCTTCAGGTTTATAATTTTTACTATTTATATACTTGAAGAACATTTTAGGGTTAGTTTTGCTCGCTTTGGCAATTAATCTCTCGGTCTCTAGTTTTGCTGCTTTTATTTGTCTTTTACATGTTCTATTTTTATCCTTATAGTTTTTCAATGCTGCCTTGCTACTCTCCTGTTTTAATTATTTAAATGCTTTCTTTTTGTCACTTATTGCGTTCTTTACATTTCTATTTATCCACATTGTTTTTTCTTGTTTCTTAACCTTTTATTCCCATAAGGTATGTACCTCTCACAATTATATTTTAGGATGCTTTTAAAAATATCCGATTTTGTGGCTGTATTTTTTTTTTGACGACTTTGTCCCAGTTAGTTAGGCTAATGGCCTTTCTTATTTGTCTAAATTTTATTTTTTTGAAGTTTGGTAGTTTTGTGCATCCCTGAAGAAAAACTCTTTTGAATGACAATTGAAAGGTTATTACTTTATGGTCACTATTTCCCAGGTGTCCCCCCAACCTGCACATCTGTAGTTCTGTCAGGTCTATTGATTAATACTAAGTCCAGTATGGCCATCTCTGTAGTCGGGTCCTGAACCAGTTAGGAAAGGTAATTGTCTTTTGTTATTGCCAAGAACCTGTTTTCTTTATGAGATACATAGGTTTCAGTTTCCCAGTCTATATCTGGGTAGTTGAAGTCCCCCATAATAATGACCTCATTATGATTTGCCGCCTCATCTATTTCACTTAGAAGTAGATTTTCTGTGGACTCTAGTATATTAGGTGGCTTATAATAAACTCCTATTAGTATTTTATTATTGTTTTTTCCTCCATGTATTTCTAACCACAGTGACTCCACACGTTCATGTCCCTCACTCATATCTTCCCGTAATGTGGGCTTTAGACAGGACTTTACATAAACGCAGACCCTTCCCCCTCTCCGGTTTTGGCGATCCTTTCTAAACAGACTGTAGCCCTGTATGTTAACTGCCCAGTCATAGCTATCATCTAGCCATGTCTCAGTTACTCCCACTATGTCATAGTCCTCCTCACATACCACAACTTCCAGTTCACCAGAGGTCCCAATTAGCTAGTAGAACAGGTCAGGCACTCCATGAGCGCTGCAGTCGCTTCCTAGGTCATGTGAGATCACCATACATTGGTCACATGGCCTAGTTTCAGCTATGCCCCATTGAAGTGAACAGAGCTTAGCTGCAATACCAAGAACAGCTACTGTACTATGTATGACATTGTGCTTGGTAAGCTGATGGAAGTCTGCAGCACTCACCAGAACTATGGTGAACGCAGTTGCTCCTTAAAGGGAGTCTTTCAACTATTTTTCACCTATATAACTAACAGCAGTGCCCCACAGAAGATTGCATACACATCCTAGACATACCTGTGTGCACTTTGTGTCTGTATTCCATGTCCAGGAAAAACACTTTTATTCTGCTGGAAAACAGCTCCCAAGTGTCCAGCTGAAAGTGAAACTAAAAACAGGTTTCTCTTCTGACTCAATTTCTAACAGCTATATCTTTTGATATGCTGGATAATGCTGTGATTTTTGTATCAAATATTTTTTGGCTTTCAAAGAAGGACAGAACCATTTTTCTATCTGCTACCAATCCCAAGATATGAGCATCTAAAACAGCCCTCCCCTCCTCAGTCTGGTTTGTTTTGGGCACTTGGAGCTGCAGAGCTGGGCACAGGAAGCTGTTTTGCTTTTCCTGGACATGTAATACAGACACAAAGTGCACATAGGTATGTCTGGGATGTGTCTGCAATCTTCTGTGGGGCAGTGCTCTTAGTTATATTGGTGAAAAACAGGTGAAAGACTCTCTTTAACGCAGCTATGCTCAGACTTGGAGACCCAATAATCCTGAGGATAGGTTATCATTATTATTTACTGGATAACCTCTTTATATTTAATCAAAATAATCATATTCATTGTATTTTAACTAGTAACACCTTTTCCTGACATTTTATGATTTTTTCGAAAAGTTTTTTGTTATTATTATTATTTTTTAACAAATAGCATGCAGACTCTCACAGATGATGAAGTGATGACTTCTTAGCAACATGCCTTTACTTTTAATTGATATAAAATCCCTTAGGCCCCTTTCACACGAGCGGGAGACTCGCATGTCTCCCGCAACGCATCTACAGGGCTGGACTCGGCACGGACAGGGATCGCATATAATGCTTGAATCCCCACCATCAGGGGAGGTCCCTGGGCAGAGGCTTTACATAGGGCCTTATTAGGGCTGTACCTCTAGCCTGTATTAAGTACCCAGACCCCATTCAGTATCCCTGGTCACCACTGCTATATCTTTATGTATTTTGGGTTATAGATATTTTTCGTATATTCTGATAAATTGGGACTTTTTTAATAATATCTTTAATTAAAGTATCGCTTTTTAAAGGTCTTTGTTTGTATATGTATTTTGCTTAATTTTGAGACCTATAAGGTATCTTTTTGGACTTATGATTTAATATTGGTTTATAATGCTATGCGATCCCTGTCCGTGCCGAGTCCAGCCCTGTAGATGCGTTGCGGGAGACATGCGAGTCTCCCGCTCGTGTGAAAGGGGCCTTATGCATTTAGAGTTTCATGATTATGTTGTTCATGATAGTGAAAACCTATCATGTAATTTTGTGACTCTGGAGTTCAAGGTTATAATATTGTAGAAAGTAATAAACATTTAATTTGATCTTAGGAAGTCCTAATGTCTCAGTAAAACATGTGACAGTTTTACTGCTGATTTTATGTGCAAATGATTTTTGTCCAAAAATCTGCAAGAAACAAGAATTCAATGTAAATGAATAACATTTAAAAACACACAAATGCTAATGGAAAATATCCAGAACACAGGCAGCGGACCGTACACAAGAAATCCAAATAATGAAGAAATACCTTTGACGGAAACTACCCAGTAGAACTTCTTGTTCAAGCAGATTTCCATAAGGAAAGGTGCCTTAAGTACCCCTAAATGACCATCCATTTGGTTGTTAAAGATTATGCTGCGTGCATATTGGCCCTTTAAGAGCCAAAGGGAGCATGCACACCCTATGGGTAGTGAGAATCAGGAAGAAGGCTGCATCTTTTTATTAAAAATAGCTACCCAGTGGATGGGCCCAGCAGGAAGAAGGTGGCGAATATCGGCAGGTCCACACTGCCATCATACTGGACTATCATTTTAGGTTTATTATCCATTTAAGCCTTGGAAGAAGTGTAAGATGGGTTACATTTTACGTTCTCACACACTGAAGTTTCTGAGGTCATACGTTGATTACACCTATAATACTCAATAGCATGACCTCTTGCAAGAAATCACTGTACACCCCAATGAAGCATATTTGATACAGCTAGAAATGACTACCTACCCATAAAAATGCAAAGTGTCTTTTATCTTCTGACCTCTCCTCCTTTATGTGAAGAGGATTGATACCATGTATAACATGCCTTTATTTGCCCTTTTCAACGTATACACTTAAATGTACAAATGTTGAAGGTATCAGAATGTATTTATGCAAGCAAGAAACCATTGATCTTAAGGTTATCATTTGTTACCATGATATGCAGTCATGAAATGTTTATCCTATGCTATCTTAAAGGCACAATGGAAATCATTGCTTTTCCATTGACCTGATATTTCAGTACATGAAATACTATTGACATATTAGAAGATGTAAAGGCTGCTTGTGGATTGGAAGTCCATATATAATCCACAGTTTCTAAACTGTAATTTGCACTAAAAAGTCCTCAACGGACCATAGACATATGTTATAATACTTTCTTCCAACCCTGGACCCTCTCCACACAGAGAAATGTGGACCCAAATTCCCCCCCTCAATAAGGTGAAACTGGTGGCATTCAAGTAAATATTAAAGGTGTTATCCTTTTAGATAGTAAAGAGCTATTCTCAGGATACATACAAATATCAGATTGGTTGGGGTCTGACATCCAATACACCCACAGATCACCTGTTTTAAAAAAGAAACTATACAAAAACACTATACGTTGGAGCCAGAAGCAGAGGTGTATTCCACTGTTTAATGGCTATGCTGGGATACTGCAATTCAGCTCCCTTTCAAAAGATTGGGAACTGAGCTACAATATGCCAGCACCAGAAACTCCACTGTGGGCAGAGCCTTCCGTCCGTCTGGTTTCTGGTGCCAACAGCTGCAAACAGTTGATCATTGTCATGCTGGGTTTCGGAACCCCCTACTACTATCCTGAGGAAAGTTCATCAATATTTAAGTACTGTTGCCTTTCTTGTTCTGTGACAGCTATATACTTCTACATAGGAACGTATTGATTTTGGTAACATCAAACCGATGATCATATCAGTGTTGTCATTTTATCTTGCTTCACAAGGGTTACTAGATTTACATAATTGATTGTATATTCTTTGCCCATGTACACTGTAAAATGGGAGTACCACTTAGGTATTAAGCATAGAATATCAGGTAATATTGTGATCTGGCATTATCTTTATCAGGGTGGCCATCCTGCTTGAGGCAATACTACTAAAAGACAATAAAGAAGATCTTTGAACTAATGAACATTGGGAAGTACGTTATTTGAATTTTAGAGTAAGCCTCACTGTGAGGTATATATGCTTAATTGTCTTTATGATCCTGAAGGATTTTGTCTCCCTCTAATCCTTTCCTTTTTAATCTCAAGGTTAAATTTCACTTTTTAAAGATTTTAACTATTCTACCGTTTTCATTTAGAGAGGTATTGAAGTCTATCTATCTATCTATCTATCATGTGTTCTTAACTCACCCTTTGCATTTATTCTTGACAGCTTGTTGAAATAAGTAAGTTTCCTTTAAGAATATTTCTTCATGCATCAGAAATAGCTGTTGTAATATTGAGTACTTAAAATTAATAGGCTAGGCTAAGAATCTGCAGTAGTCAAAAGGTAGATATCACTGCAGCATGCTATGTATTGTAGGAAAGCTTCTGTCATTGTCATTAATTTTGTGAAAGGGCACAATGCAATCTAGCTGCTAGGGATCACCTCTCCTGACTGAATCTCATTGAGAGATAATTAAAGAGGGCTGTTGTTCGCACACATAAATCTCACACTGCAGTAAAGAACTCCTTTTTATCACCAGAAAGCATCATAGAAGAAGCCTATAGAAAATCATACAAGCTAAAAGATTTTTATATCAAAATAATAGGAAAAGGTCTATTGATGTGTCTGGGCACATGCTTTAAAAAGAAAGTGGAAACAAAGTGAATGATGACATGACACCGATTTACTGTCCCTTTCTTCTTTGCTAGATGTTAAGGTGTTAGTATCTGAACATCCTGCTCTAACAATCTCCCCAGAGCTTAAGCAGCTATTTGGACAGGAGCATTAATCAAATGACTTCCAATACATAATGTAAGATAGCAGCATAAGATGGACTACCATAGGGCAATTGGCACATTGCACTTGATGACAAGTTGTTTTTCTTAACCCTATACAAACTCCAACATATCAAGTTTTTTAAGAACTATTCCATTAATAAAACAAAAGGAAATGGACAAAAAGCAATTACCTATGAATAGCCTTATGCAATTTTTTTTATCCTTCACAGATTCATGCTATCAAGGGTCGAGCTGTTTCTTATTATACGTGTATAGCTTTTTGATAATATAGCTGAAGTGACCTTGAGTGCTGAATTAAGCTGAAAGTTTATTTTCTGAGCTATTTGCAGCATCAAATCTTACAATCATCTTTAAAGTCTCCGCTCTGAGCTCAGTAAGTGGTGCATAAAGAGGAAGGTCATCCATTTTTCTTTTTATTCAAAGTGTTTCACTGGCCTATTCCTAAATAATTCTGACAATACAATATATCTGTACAATTTTCAACTAGCAAGTGCTTTGAAGAAAGTTACTGTATTCCAAGTTTTATATTTTTGATACAGTTCAAAACAATAAAGCTGTTGAGAATATGGTAAAAACACATTAAGAGAGGCTTTGTCAGCATGATCAACCCTATTAAAATAGGAATACTGCATGGTAGGGTTCATCATGCTGATTAAAACTATACTTTTCTTTTGTCTGCATGCTAAATAGCTGCAGGGATATCTGTGTTTGTATTCATATGAAAACGAGTAAGCTTGACCACCAAGGGGCAGGGCTGAACTACTTTGTAACCCCCTTGTGCTCTGCACACTCTCTTACTTTTGAATGACAAGGCTAGACATCAGCATTCCAAGGGCAGAGCTATGTTCTAGCATGTACATATCATATATACTACATATCATAGCCTTATCACATGGATATATGCTTAGAAAGCTAATATACATATTTTACTTTATTCATGGGCACAATATATGATTATAAAGACTAGTGTTGAGCAAATCAAAACATCCGAAGTAGAATTTGATTCAAAGTTTAGGAAAAATTTGATTTGCAACAAATCCGAATTTCTAGGTGTTTAATGGTAACATATCATGTTTTTCCTAAAATGGCGGAGACATGTGTTACAAAATGAAAGTAAGAAGCCTGGGAACAAGAGAACACTCATAATGCAGTGCAGCCAGCCAATCAGCATCCAGCCCCTGTGATGTCAGAGCCTTACAAAAATCCTAATCACGCTTGTCTCAACCATATTACAGTGAACTGAGCATAGGGAGAGACATGAAAAGTGCTAGGGATAGTATGTAACAAATCTTTAATTGTAGAATCTCGGATAGAGATACTGCAGGGACAATGTAGGAAGATTGTAAGGAGAGTTTTTAGACACTGTAGGGACTGTAGGGACTGCATACAGACAGTGCAGAGACAGTGGAGGCTGTGTAATCAGAAGCTGAAAGGATCCATAGAAGAAAACTCAGTTTCCATCAATCCCTGCACAGAGCAATCTAAGTGAACAATGTCCACCTTGTTTAATAGATGAGCCATTCTATTACTCCTTGCTTCTCAAATTGAGGCGAATAAGCTGTCTAATTTAACTGTTATGGGGTGTCCTTCTTGTTTAACCCTTTCTAACCCGGAGGTTTTTTCGGTTCTGCATTTTCGTTTTGCGCTGCCTTCAAACAGCCATAACTGTTTTATTTTTCTGTTCACATAGCTGTATGAGGGCTTGTTTTTTGCGGGACAAGTTGTACTTTCCAACGCCATGATTTAATATCGCATATGGTGTAGTGGGAAGCGGGAAAAAAATTCCAAATGGGGTGAAATTGCAAGAAAACCGCTATTCCGCTACAGTTCTACGGGTTTCTTAATTACAGCATTCGATGTGCATTAAAACTGACTGGTTACTTTCATTCTACTGGTCAGTACGAATCCGGCAATACCTAATATGTATAGTTTTTCCTGCGTTTAGATGGTGATAAAATAATTAGAAAGTTGCCCTTTTTTTTTCTTTTTCCTTCTCATATCTTGACCCCTATAACTTTTTGGTATTTATGTGTACAGAGCTGTATGGGGGCTCATTTTTTGCGGGGCGGTCTGAAGTTCTGGGGTGTGTATGACTTTTTGATCACTTTTTATTTAATTTTTTTTAGGAAAAAAAAGCGACAAAAAACGTCGAATCGCCATTTGGACGCTTTTTTCCGCCACACAATTCGCCGTATTGGAATTTATTTTTATATTTTAAAAGTACGGGCGTTTTCGGTCACGGTGATACCCATGATGTCTATATTTATTGTTATTTAGGTATTTATTTTTTACTTATACGGAAAGGGGGGTGATTTGAACTTTTATATCTTTTTTATTTTTTATATATTTTTTAACATTTTTTAAAAAAATTTTTGTGATTATTTTAAAGCTCAAATATGAGCTGATATATTGTGTTTTGTTTTTTTCTTTATGAGCAATCATGGATTTACTAGATGCAGTTAAATCCATGAATTGCTCATTTCTTATCCTGGCCTGCCATCTAGTGGCCAGAATAAGAATTGCAGTTTGAAAACTGTAATCCTCACCAGCGAGGATTACAGTTTTCATATGGTGTACAGACACCCCGATTGGCCAATCGGGACGTCTGTACACCACCCGGAAGCGTAGGATTCTGGGTTCAGACGCATCCTGATGCCGTGATCACGTGTGATCACGGCATCAGAAGGCCCAGGAAGTCGCCGCCGACGGAGGTAAGAAGCGGCAAGTCTCTGCTGTTAGAAACAGCAGAGACTTGACGGCCATGATGCCCGCCGCACCCGCGAGAGGACGTCATGTCCCCGCACCGCCCAGTCGGGAAGGGGTTAATAGATACATATTTCTATTAAGCCTTGATCCTAAAATTGAAGTGAATAAGTAGAGTAATTTAACTGTTATTGGGGTGCCCACCTTGTTTAATAAATTAGCGGACCTACCATATTATGCTTTGATTCTCAAATTAGGATGAATAAGTTGTATAATTTAACTGTTATTGCAGTGCCAACCTTGTTTAATAGTTAAGCAATTCCATTATACTTTTATTTTCAAACTGAGGTGAATAAGCTGTGTAATGTAACTGTTATTGCAGTGCCACTTTGTTTGATAGCTAAGCAATTCCATTAGGCCTTGATTCTCAAATTGGGGTGAATAAGCTGTCTATTTTTACTGTTATTGGGATACCCACCTTGTTTTATATGTAGATAAGCAGATCTATTACACCTTAATTCTCAAACTGGGATGAATAAGTAGTGTATTTTACCTGTCATTGGGGTGTCCCCCTTGTTTTACAGATATGTAATTCCATTAGGCCTTGATTCTCAAATTGGGATGAATAAGCTGTGCAATTTAACTGTTATTGGGTTGCCCACCTTGTTAAATAGATAAGCAATTCCATTAGGCCTTGATTCTTAAATTCAGGTGAATAAGCTGTCTAATACTATTGTTCCTGGGGTGTCCACATTGACATTAAATTTATTATTTACATACAAATTTACATATACAGTTACTGCTACTGCGCAGTATGTCCAACAGACAGGTGCCAGGACCATATGAGGAAACAGGCAATGGCAAAAATGTTATTGGAGCCAGGAGAAGAGGGGGCAAGAGGTGGTAGCCGCAGCCGCAGCAAAAGGCCACTGTTGCCACTGTCATCCAGCTGTCAGGTTTTGACTAGCAATTCAGCTGTCATTGAATGTTTGACTTGGCCTTCAACATCATCTCAACTGACATCAGACACCTACAGCCAGGAGTTGGTGGGTACCTCTGACACCACACTTATTGGCATGGCCTAGGAACACGCTCTGTGCCCTCTCCTGTCTTGAACCTGCCTCTTTCTTTGTCTGCTCAGGAAGTATTGTATGCTGCCGGCTTTTTCAGTGAGGAAGAGCTTATTGAGGACAGTCAGCAGCTACTGTCATAGTCCTGCCACTTTACAAATCACTAGTCAGACCACACATGGAGTACTGTGTACACTTCTGGGCTCCTGTGAACAAGGCAGATATAGCAGAGCTGGAGAGGGCTCAGAGGAGGGCAACTAAAGTAATAACTGGAATGGGTGGACTACAGTACCCAGAAAGATTATCAAAATTATGCTTATTCACTTTAGAAAAAAGACGACTGAGGGGAGATCTAATAACTATGTATAAATATATCAGAGGTCAGTACAGATATCTCTCCCATGATCTATTTATCCCCAGGACTGTGACTGTGACAAGGGGACATCCTCTGCGTCTGGAGGAAAGAAGGTTTGTACACAAACATAGAAGAGGATTCTTTACGGTAAGAGCAGTGAGACTATGGAACTCTCTGCCTGAGGAGATGGTGATGGTAAGTTCACTAAAAGAGTTCAAGAGGGGTCTGGATGTATTTCTGGAGTGTAATAATATTACAGGTTATAGTTACTAGAGATGGGTCGTTGATCCAGGGAGTAATTCTGATTGCCTGATTGGAGTTGGGAATTAATTTTTTTCCCTAAAGTGGGGAAAATTGGCTTCTACCTCACAGGGTTTTTTTGCCATCCTCTGGATCAACTTGTTGGAAAACAGGCCGAACTGGATGGACGGATGTCTTTTTTTTGGCCTTATAAATTATGTTACTATGTTACCATGTTACTGCATAGTCCAGATTTGTAGGAGAGGTCCGCTGCTTCTTCCTGTAGGTGTGACATATTGTGTTTTTACTGGCACTGCTGTGGCCCCCCCAACTCTTTACTCGGTGACTGCGTCACAGTGTTGACTCCTCATGCTGTTGCCACAGTCACCAGTCTGTCCTGAGGACATTAGTGTCCCCTAATGACCTTGTTGACATCACAGTTTATTGTACCATTTCCAGATCCATCAGAAGAACCAAAAAAAGAAAACACAATGGATCTTGTCTTTGCAGCATCTTTAAGCCCTCTACTATCACACGGTTAGTATTTTGTATCTGGATTTGATCATGATTTGGAAGTCAAAAGCAGGAATGGGTCCAAGACATGGAAGACATGCAAATATTTCCATCAAGTGTCATCTCTGTTTTGGACCCACTCCTGTTTTGCCTTACCAATACCAATCAAATACTGAAGCTGAGAACTGACAAAATACTGACCGTGTGATAGAGGCCTTCCGAAGAAGGGAAAAATAAACATTGACATTAACACAAACTTACCTCTGACACCCGTGGCACCACTACTTGTATCAGAAGGTAACAGAACAGATTATATAGCTTTCTATGTGGAAACAGCAGACAGTATAAAATGAGACCGCTCTTTCACTCTATAGTTGAATGAGTGGATAACACAATACCTTATGAATCCAGCAATGTGGACACCTCACAAACATTGAATTGAGACCACTCTTTCACAATTTATTAGTATCAGTGGCTAAAAGGTTAACTAGCAATCTGTGTGGAAACAGTAGGCAGTATAAAATAAGACCACTCTTTCACTAGCCACGTGCCACTGCACGGTTAAGTACATTATACCTGATCCAAACATTGACCTGAAGTTCACACTTCATTTTCTTAGTTAATTCCAGCAGTTACTGTATGGTAAGAGAAAATCAGGAGCCAATCCTACTCACCAATAACATATCATGAAAACATCTGTATGTGTTCTTTTTTTGTGGATCCAAAACTGGCCAAATAAGTGATGTGTGAACTGAGCCTAATAGCACGCTGATGTGCTCATCCTTATACTCTATGTAATATGTCACTATTACATATGTAACTAATATATGTTACTATGTACTGACACACAGTGTTTCATTACCAGAAAGAACTAGCTTTGCAATACACAGTGATGTACTCTGAGATATACTCTCCCTTCAGGCTCTCCCTTTCTAAACAATTTACCAACTCCAAATGTTAAATATCCCTAAGATTGCTCTGACCTTACAACATGCTTAACTGTTACACACTTGTTTTTGGAGTGTTTCATTGTAAACGTTCATCAAACCACTTAAGAGGCTGCGGTGAGCCTAAAAACATTTTTCTAATTTGCAAAGAAAGTTTGAAAATTATTTTCATTTAAATGTAGCATGGATGTTGTAATTTTGCTCAAAAAGGAATAAAAAACTGTATGTCTATACTTTATATGAACTAGGGCAAAACAACCTTACATGTTTATATGAAAAAGAAATTGTCAGAAGTTGCTTGTGTGAAATTGGTGAGTGAAGAACGATTACAAAAAGATATGTTGTCATCATTTAAATGAATCTAAGTTAATAAATTCTGAGGTATCTGTGGAAGAATCACAGAAGACGTGCCATGACAACTGCTAAAAATGTGTACAGATAAAAATAATGTGAGATTTAATTGTCTCAGCCAGTGATGTTTGTGTCTACAAAACAGCTCTAAGTTTTAGACATCACAGAGTAAAATAATCACCAACAATTTCAGGAATGATACTTTCCTTCCACTGGGTTAGAGATGAGTGAATAATTTCTAAATGATTTAGATTCATTACAAGCTTCACAAAGATTCTGCTTCCAAATGAATCCAAAGTTCTGGCAATTTTTGTTTCAGATGAATTGCACAAAACAGCACCTGCACCATGTTATTATGAAAATTGGTGGAAAAACATTGGGGGGGGTGAAGATAGAGGATCACATGACCCTGGGTTTGTCCTGGTTGGCTCAGAAGCAGACAGACTGTGAACCAATCAGGGGCAGGATTGTGGCATGTCCTTCCGCCTCTACGCTTGCTCAAAAGTCATAGAAGCCATTCTGAGCTTAGCTTGCAATCTGAGAGCATGTGTCTTGGATGTGTCTGGCTGAAAGCAATTATAGCTACAAGCCAGATATGTATCTATGTGTTGTAGGGACAGTTTAGGGACATGTCTAGTTCGGTTGATTAAATCAGTAAGTAGAAAAGTCAGGGTTTTATCAAGGAAAGAAGAGTTCTGTGTGTCTGTTTCATACAAAGGGCAGCTGATGGTAGCAAGTGGAAAGCTTTTGTATAAACTGCAAATTTTGTAATCACCAAAATCCTGCATCAACCTATTTTTCTGTGCATAAACAGCCAGTCTTATTTTTTTAATCAAGTTTTTACAGTTCATAAGTGTATTATAGGCTTTTTTCCCAGCACCCGCTACATACATTTTGCTTCAGACATTGCACAATCGCCTTTTATTCTAAAAACCTTTCAATTTTCAATTTTTCAAGTTTCAGTTTTGCTTTATAATTAAGCACTACAGTTCATTTCAAAGTGTTCATAGACTGGGGCATATAATTGTAAAAATAGCTGCAATTTTGCTACCGTGTGTAGTGAAGCAGGTCATCATATTTTATCCATTTGCTCCTAGCAGGGCATGTTTAATTGCACCTATTTACAAAAAAAAAGTTAAAGGCATTGTCATCCGTCAATATACCATGCAGTTTTATGTACAGTAACGCATTATACTGCATTAATATCCCAATTTCAATTAATTGCATTACTTCAATATACGGTACAGTGCAGTTTTATTTAATGCATTGTATTGCGTCAATATACTGTCCAGTTTTAGTTAACACATTGTATTGTGCCAATATACCATGCAGTTTTATTTAACAAATTGTACTGCATCAATATACCAGTTCCATGCAATGCATTATATTATATCAATATACTGTGCAGCCTTAGTTAAATGCATTGCTTTGCATCAATAATTGGTACGTTTAACACATTGTTTAGTGTACGAATACCATACAGTTTTAGTTAATGTGTTGTACTACATTAATAGACCAATTTCTTTCTGTACATTGTATGGTGTCAAATAACTGTGTATACTTTAACAAACTGAACTGCATGAATATGTTGTGCAGTTTTAGTTAACAAATTGTATTGCATCAATATACAGTGCCAATACAGTGTTCAGTTTTAGTTTATGCATTGTATTGCGTCAATATACTATGCAGCGTTATTAAATGAATTGTACAGCATCAATATACCAGTTTCATTCAATACATTGTATTGCATTATCATAGCATTGCAAATTGTCAACAAGAGTGTGCAGTGTGTTTGTAAAATGGGAGGGGCATTTAATTCTTCTGCTGTCTGTAATTTACAGAAAAACATTTGCAATTTTGTTATTGTTTAATAATCTGTGAACCAAATCTGTGGCTTTAAATTTATAGAACTCATAATAAAATGTTGAAAAATGGAAAATGAAAGACCCATACTCCATCATCTGTGAGTCACAATATGGGTGGCTATAGTAGTGTATACAGCGGTAGCAACACTGTTGACACAACATATCTGGCCAATAGTAGTATCAGGCCACAGTTCTCCTTTGGTTAAAACAGGTGCCACATTATTGAGGTCAATGAGGATGACATTATGGACTGGATGGCTCACTCCTCCTCTCAGTCACAGCAGGATGATATCACCTCTGAGTCTCACACCATGCTTTAAAGTGAGGGTTCACAGCATTCCCCCTGCAGCGGCCGGGTTTGGGGTGACCCCAAAACTACGCTGGGTCCCCGGACACCTTTGAGGTGCCACCATGTACTTCTTCTCTTTGGAAGGGATAGTAAGGCGTGGTGCACCCCAATGGGAAATAAGTCCAGGTTCAGGTGCAAAACAATACATGCACGGCATAGTGATGGCTTCTCCAGTCTCCTTCCTGGCAGCAGAAGGGTTTGATTCTGAGGAAAGGCCTTAGCAAGCCATCTCTCTCTCCCCACAGGCTGGTACCCTGGTCAAAGGGTGGAGGCCTACAGTATGTAGCTCAGTAGTCCGGGTGGCTCCTTGGTCACAGCACTGGTGATCATGGTCTGTGGCTCAGTATATCCATCTCAGTGTCTTATTCTAGTCACTCATGCTGCCTGGCAGAGTCTTCCACTCCAATCACTAGTCCCTTACTGTAAAACACTACTTGGCTGCTTTCATTATATACAGTTTCTAGCTGAATGGCAATAAGGCAACAATTTCCAGATGCAAATAAGTTTTCAGACATAATAACAGAGCTAAACCAGATATTCAAAAGGTCAGTCTGTCTGGTTTTGGTTGTAAACAAATCTGGCTTTTTATCTCCAAAACATGCCCTTCTTTAAACTCTATGGCAGCAGTAGAAAACTACTTGCTTCCCATTGAAAGTCCCAAAATTATCCCAGTATTTATTAACCCTTTCAACAGAACCTCACAAATATAGTGCAAATGAACAGGATATATATCACAACATTCATATAAAATGCAGTTAAGCAGCATTAAACAATGCAAGTTATCCCTTTCAAGTGAAATAAAGTAAGAAGTTTATAATTTACCTCTGCTCCAGGGCACTACACTCCTCCTCCTTGTAACCCCAGAGAACTGGGGGGGCAATAGTAGTCTTATACTACTGCCCAACATTATATGGCAGCTACTAGTTTCCAGGCTTCTGACCCTTATGGCAATAATCCTGTGGCCATGTATGATCCATCCACCATGTTTAGGCTATCTGGTTTTAACCCTAATACATTTTTAAAGCAAAATACCATCTGGTTCATAATATACTTGTATACCATATTTTTCCCCCTATAAGACACACCGGCCCATAAGAGACACCTAAGTTTTAGAGGAGGATAATAAGAAAAAATATTTTTCATTAGGACTCAGATCAGACCAGCAATCAGACCTGCAATGTTAATCAGACCTCAGCTCACAGGCCCAATCAGACCCCAATGTTAATAAGACTCTCAGTCAGACCTTACCTCAGATCAGACCCCCAATGTTAATAAGAACCTCAATCAGACCTCAGATCAGACCCCCAATGTTAATAAGACCACAATCAGACCTCAGCTCAGACCCCAATGTGATTGACCCTCAATCAGACCTCCATGTCTACAATCCCCCCCCATTGTCTCATATCAGCCCCCATGCCACAGAGCACATAAAATAAAAAAAATCCACTTACCTCTACTGCTCCGGACACCGCTACTTCTCACCTGCAGTGCACTCTTCACCTGCCACGGTGCATGTCTACAACATAATTTCTGTTCTTTTAGTAGTTTTCCATTTGACAGAACAGAGCAATTTACAATTTTGATGTGTGAGTTTTTATATTTATTCTCAGTCCGTTTTTGAAAATTCTTTATTGTTTGTATTGCTTTCAAAGCATATAGTACGAACCTCATTTTAGGTTTTGCCTGTTTGTTTGTCCTCCCAATGTTCTAATAACTATAACTTTTTACATTTTTTTATTCATATAGCCATATGAGGGCTTATTTTTTGGGGGATTATGGTGGACTATTTAAAGGTACCATTCAATTTACCATGTTCCAATTCTTTGTTAAATAATAAAAAAAAAAATCTGCCAAGGTTTTGGGGGTTTTGACATCACGACCTTCACTGTGCACTAAAGACGATGTGAAGTCCTTATTCTGCAGATCAATACAAATATGCCGATACCAAAATTATATTTTTTTTGTTTTTCTACTTTTAAATAAATAAAAACCTTTGAGAAAAATGTAAATTTTCTTTGCATCACCATATGTGAGGGCTTGTTTAGGTACTATTGATACAATTTTTGTGGTACATAAAACTTTTTGACTGAAGGCTTGTTTTTTGCGGGACAAAATTTAGATACTATTGGTACCATTTTTGTGGTACGTACAACTTTTTGATCACTGTTATTTAATTTTTGGGGAGAGAAAGGTGACAAAACTATATATATATATATATATATATATATATATATATATACATACAGTGCCTTGCGAAAGTATTCGGCCCCCTGGAACTTTTCAACCTTTTGCCACATTTCAGGCTTCAAACAAAAAGAACGAAAAGTGGAAGTGGAACAAAATTTATTGGATCATTTTCAACTTTTTTTGTAATAAAACTGAAAAGTTGGGCGTGCAAAATTATTCGGCCCCTTTACTTTCAGTTAATAAAACTCACTCCAGAAGTTCATTGAGGATCTCTGAATGATCCAATGTTGTCCTAAATGACTGATGAAGATAAATAGAATCCACCTTTGTGTAATCAAGTCTCCGCATAAATGCACCTGCTCTGTGATAGTCAGGGTTCTGTTTAAAACACAGAGAGCATCATGAAGACCAAGGAACACACCAGGCAGGTCCGTGATACTGTTGTGGGGAAGTTTAAAGCCGGATTTGGATACCAAAAGATTTCCCAAGCTTTAAACATCCCAGGGAGAACTATGCAGGCGATCATATTGAAATGGAAGGAGTATCAGACCACTGCAAATCTACCAAGACCCAGCCGTCTCTTAAACTTTCATCTCAAACAAGGAGAAGACTGATCAGAGATGCAGCCAGGAGGCCCATGATCACTCTGGATGAACTGCAGAGATCTACAACTATGGTGGGAGAGTCTTTCCATAGGACAACAATCAGTCGAACACTTCACAAATCTGGCCTTTATGGAAAAGTGACAAGAAGAAAGCCATTTCCCAAAGATATCCATAAAAAGTCTGGTTTACAGTTTGCCACAAGCCACCTGGGAGACACACCAAACATGTGGAAGAAGGTGCTCTGGTCAGATGAAACCAAAATCCAACTTTTTGGAAACAATGCAAAACAATATATTTGGCATAAAAGCAACACAGCGCATCACCCTGAACACACCATCCCCACTGTCAAACATGGTGGTGGTAGCATTATGGTTTGGGCCTGCTTTTAATCAGCAGGGACAGGGAAGATGGTTAAAATTGATAGGAAGATGGATGGAGCCAAATACGGGACCATTCTGGATGAAAACCTGTTGGAGTCTGCAAAAGACCTGAGACTACGGCGGAGATTTATCTTCCAACAAGACAATGAGCCCAAACATAAAGCAAAATCTACAATGGAACGGTTCAAAAATAAACGTATCCAGGTCTTAGAATGGCCAAGTCAAAGTCCAGACCTGAATCCAATTGAGAATATGTTGAAAGAGCTGAAAACTGCTGTTCACAAACGCTCTCCATCCAACCTCAAAGAGCTCGAGCTGTTTTGCAAAGAAGAATGGGCAAGAATTTCAGTCTCTAGATGTGCAAAACTGATAGAGACATACCAAGCGACTTGCAGCTGTAATCGCAGCAAAAGGTGGCACAACAAAGTATTAATGCAAGGGGGCCAAAAAATTTTGCGCGCCCCACTTTTCATTTTATTACAAAAAAAGTTTAAATGATCCAATAAATTTCATTCCACTTCACAATTGTGACCCACTTGTTGTTGATTCCTCACCTTTGTGTTTGAAGCCTGAAATGTGGCAAAAGGTTGAAAAGTTCCAGGGGGGCAAATACTTTTGCAAGGCACTGTATTTATGTGTGTGTGTGTGTGTGTGTGTGTGTGTGTGTGTGTGTGTGTGTGTGTGTGTGTGTAAAATTGGGCAAGGGGGGTTATTTAACCACTTTCAGACCAGGCAATATACTCACTTCCTGACTAAGCCTAATTTTAAAAATCTGACATTTTATGTATATATCTACTTTAGGTAGGCATCATTTTTCGGACATTTAGAAGGCTTAGAATTTTAGAAACAATTTTTGAAATTTTTAAAACATTTTTTTCCTAAATTCATTTTTTATAGGCCAGTTCAATTATGAAGTCACTTTGAGTAGCTAAATAATAGAAACCACCCATAAATTACCCTATTTTAGAAACTACATCCCTCAAACTATTCAAAACTGATTTTAAAAATGTTGTCAACCTTTTAGGTATTTTTTCTTGTAACACATCAAGGGATTACAACAAAATAAACCCTTAATATTATTTACCCTGATTTTGCAGTTTACGTAAATACCATTGTATAGTAAACTGATGTATGGGTGCACTGCAGTGCTCAGAAGGCAGATTTTGCTAGAATGGTCTTTTTGTGCATTTGAAGAGACCCTGAGGTACTCTTACAGTGAAAACTCCCAAAAAGTGACCACATTTTGGAAACTATCACACCTAATGAATCTTTAATGGGTGTAATGATCACTTTGACCCAACAGGCAATTCATAGAATTCATAACACTTGGCTGTGAAAATGGAAAATTCAATTTTATTTTAAATGAAAATGGTGTTTTAGGTCCGAACATTCCTTTTCACAAGAAATAACAAGTGAATATCACACAATTTGCTACTCATTTTCTTCTGAATACAATAACACCCCATTTGTGGTCATAAACTGCTGTTTGGAGATATGCCAGGGCTCAGAAGTGAAGGAGCAGTATCTGGATTTTCTAACATGAGCTTTGCTGAAATTAATTTTAAGAGTCATAACATTTTTATTTTTTGTTGAGTTTACTGTGTGAGGGCTTATTTTTTTGCAGGACAAGCTATAGTTTTTATTGGAACAATTTTGCCAATAAAATGTTTTGACTGTATATTTCAACACTGCAGTCCTAGGTTCAATTCCCACCAAGGACAACATCTGCATGGAGTTTGTATGTTCTCCCTGTGTTTGCGTGGGTTTCCTCTGGGTACTCTGGTTTCCTCCCACATTCCAAAGACATACTAATAGGGATCTTAGATTGTGATCACTATTGGGGACAGATAGATGCTAATGTCTGTAAAGCACTGCAGAATATAGTAGCACTATATAAGTGCACAAAATAAATAAATATTTTTTTTTATGCATGTGTAGCAAAACATATATACATTTGGTATCATCATAATCGTATCAATCTGCAGAAAAAAAGTTAATTATCATACATAACACATGAACCTCATGAAAAAAATAAAGAATTTCAGTTTTTGCCAACCTCACCTCCCAAAAAATGAGACAAAAAGGAAATCAGAAAACCGAATGTACCCTAAAATGGTGCAAATAAAAATAACAGCTTGTCCTGCAAAAAAATAAGCCCTCACACAGTAAAGTAAACAAAAAACAAAAAAAAGTTATGACTCTTAAAAGAAAAGCTCTATTAGGGTGAATAGCATTTTGATGCGCTTCTTGCTGAGCTTTGCCTTGTACAAAGCGCAGCAGGGAGGTTACCATGACAGCAATGGGAAGCTTCAAAAACACCCAGGCTGCCATGGTAACCAATAGGAGCCCAGCAATTTGACTATGAGGGCTCCGATCGTAAGGCAGAGTGGGCTGCTTCACTATGCCTTGCAAATGGTGTTGATTGTGACATCTGAGGGGTTCAATGACCGTGTTCAGCGAGATTGCCATTCCCCATCATTATGGTCAGGAGTCTGCTATATGACACAGCCAGCACATTTTACATATGGACAAGGCTCACTGAAGCAGCCCCCTATATACATTCTCAGCCACCATGACCAATGGATATCCTTGATTTATAGCGATTTATAACAAATCAAATTTCTTGGCAAACTTTGGACAATTGACTGAATCAAATGTTTCAAATCTTCATTCTACTGATTGATGGTGTTCCGACACTTGGTTAATCAGCGGTTTTGAGAAGGCAGTTCTTGTGAGCTTGCCAAGCACAGTGCCATACATTGTATAGTTGCTTTGGCTGCTATTTGCAGCTGAACTGTTTCTACAGATGTGTCCGCTCTTAACTTATCTCCAGACTCAGAGTGGTGTCAGTTTTGTCCTGACAGCAAAACAACATGATATCGCGAGATTGTAACTAAACTGTAAAAAACTGCATGTCACAATACACGTCACAACCACTGGGCGGTGAGTGCTCCATATTTAGCTGATTGCTCAGCTGCTTTTTCTTTTGTTTAGAGAAGCTGGCCTCAGATGTCAGATATTTATCGGCAGACCCAGCTAAATTTGGTGAGATCTATTGAGAATATTAAGTGTGCTCAAACAGTCAAACACATGAGAATAAAGGAACAATAAATCCAGAATCCAAACATCATGTGTGATACTGCCTGCTTCGCTGTGTATCTAATCCTATCATGTGTGATACTGTCTTCAGCCTTGTGTGTCTAAGCCTATTGTGTGTGATACTGTCTGAAGAGTTGTGTATCTAATCCTATTATGTGTGATACTGCCTGCTGGGCTGTGTATCTAATCCTATCATATTTAATACTGTCTGCAGAGTCATGTATCTAAGCCTGTTGTGTGTGTGGCACTGTCTGCTCAGCAGTGTATCTAATCATATCATGTGTGATACTGTCTACAGCGTCGAGCATCTAAGCCTATTGTGTGTGATACTGTCTGAAGAGTGGTGTATCTAATCCTATTATGTGTTACTGCCTGCTGGGCTATGTATCTAATCCTATCATATGTAATACTGTCTGCAGAGTCGTGTATCTAAGCCTGTTGAGTGTGGTACTGTCTGCTCAGCAGTGTATCTAATCATATCATGTGTGATACTGTCTACAGCGTCGAGCATCTAAGCCTATTGTGTCTGATACTTCCAGAGGAGTTGTGTATCTAATCCTATCATGTGTGATACTGTCTGCAGACTTGTGCATCTAAGCCTATTGTGTGCGATACTGCCTGAAGAGTTGTGTATCTAATCCTATTATGTGTGATACTGTTCGCTAAGATGTGTATCTAATCCTAACATAAGTGATACTGTCTGCTCAATGGTGTATCTAATCCTATTACGTGTGACACTGCCTGCTGGGCTGTGTATCTAATCCTATCATATTTAATATTGTTTGCAGAGTCATGTATCTAAGCCTGTTGTGTGTAGTACTGTCTGCTCAGCAGTGTATCTAACCATATCATGTGTGATACTGTCGAGCAGAGTCGAGCATCTAAGCCTATTGTGTGTGATACTGCCTGAAGAGTTGTGTATCTAATCATACCATATGTGAAACTGTCTGCTGAACTGTGTATCTAATCCTATTATGTGTGATACAGCCTGATCAGATGTGTATCTAATGCTATTATGTGTGATACTGTCTGCAGCCTTGTGCATCTAAGCCTATTGTGTGTGATACTGGCTGAAGAGTTGTGTATCTAATCCTATTATGTGTGATACTGCCTGCTGGGCTATGTATCTAATACTATCATGTGTGATACTGTCTGAAGAGTTGTGTATCTAGTCCTATTGTGTGTGATACTGTCTGAAGAGTTGTGTATCTAATCCTATTATGTGTGATACTGCCTGCTGGGCTGTGTAACTAATCCTATCATATTGAATACCGTCTGCAGAGTCATGTATCTAAGTGTGGTACTTTCTGCTCAGCAGTGTATCTAATCATATCATGTGTGATACTGTATACAGCGTCGAGCATCTAAGCCTATTGTGTGATACTGCATGAAGAGTTGTGTATCTAATCCTATCATATGTGATACTGTCTGCTGAACTGTGTATCTATCCCTATTATGTGTGATACTGCCTGCACAGCAGTGTATCTAATCCTATTTTGCGTGATACTGTCTGCAGCCTTGTGTATCTAAGCCTATAGTGTGATACTGCCTGAAGAGTTGTGTATCTAAGCCTATTGTGTGTTATACTGTCTGCAGAGTTGTGTATCTAAGCCTGTTGTGTGTGGTACTGTCTGCTCCGCAGTGTATCTAATCATATCATGTGTGATACTGTCTACAGCATCGAGCATCTAAGCCTATTGTGCGTGATACTGCCCGTAGAGTTGTGTATCTAATCCTATCATATGTGATACTGTCTGCTTAACTGTGTATCTATTCCTGTTATGTGTAATACTGCCTGCTTAGCTCTGTATCTAATCATATTATGTGTGATAATGTCTGCAGCCTTGTGCATCTAAGGCTATTGTGTGTGATACTGCCTGAAGAGTTACATAGTAACATAGTTTGTAAGGCCGAAAAAAGACATCTGTCCATCCAGTTCAGCCTGTTTTCCTACAAGTTGATCCAGGGGAAGGCAAAAAAAACCCTGTGAGGTATAAGCCAATTTTCCTCACTTTAGGGGGAAAAATTCCTTCCCGACTCCAGTCAGGCAATCAGAATAACTCCCTGGATCAACGACCCATCTCTAGTAACTATAACCTATAATATTATTACCCTCCAGAAATACATCCAGGCCCTTCTTGAACTCTCTTAGTGAACTTACCATCACCACCTCCTCAGGCAGAGAGTTCCATAGTCTCACTGCTCTTACCGTAAAGAATCCTCTTCTATGTTTATGTACAAACCTTCTTTCCTCCAGACGCAGAGGATTAGTTGGGTATCTAATCATATCATATGTGATACTGTCTGCTGAACTGTGTATCTAATCCTATTTTGTGCGATACTATCTGATCAGCTGTGTATCTAATCCTATTATGTTTTATACTGCCTGCTGGGCTATGTATCTAATCCTATCATATTTAATACTGTCTGCAGAGTTGTGTATCTAAGCCTGTTGTGAGTGGTACTGTCTTCTTAACAGTGTATCTAATCATATCATGTGTGATACTGTCTATAGCGTCGAGCATCTAATCCTATTGTGTGTGATACTGCCTGAAGAGTTGTGTATATAATCATACCATATGTGATACTGTCTGCAGAGTTGTGTATCTAAGCCTGTTGTGTGTGGTACTGTCTGCTCAGCAGTGTATCTAATCATATCATGTGTGATACTGTCTACAGAGCCGAGCATCTAAGCCTATTGTGTGTGATACTGCCTGAAGAGTTGTGTATCTAATCATACCATATGTGATACTGTCTGCTAAACTGTGTATCTAATCCTATTATGTGTGATACAGCCTGATCAGATGTGTATCTAATGCTATTATGTGTGATACTGTCTGCAGCCTTGTGCATCTAAGTCTATTGTGTGTGATACTGGCTGAAGAGTTGTGTATCTAATCCTATTATGTGTGATACTGCCTGCTGGGCTATGTATCTAATAGTATCATGTGTGATACTGTCTGAAGAGTTGTGTATCTAGTCCTATTGTGTGTGATACTGTCTGAAGAGTTGTGTATCTAATCCTATTATGTGTGGTACTGCCTGCTGGGCTGTTTATCTAATCCTACCATATGTAATATGGGTCTGTAGAGTTGTGTATCTAAGCCTGTTGTGTGTGGTATTGTCTGCTCAGCAGTGTATCTAATCATATCATGTGTGATACTGCCTATAGTGTCAAGCATCTAAGCCTATTGTGTGTGATACTGCCTGAAGAGTTGTGTACATAATCATACCATATGTGATACTGTCTGCAGAGTCGTGTATCTAAGCCTATTGTGTGTGGTACTGCCTTCTCAGCTGGGTATCTATTCCTCTAAAGAGGAAGGCTTTATGTTGTGGAACAGATCTGAGCAGGAGGTCAGATGGAGGGAGAGATAAGAAGTTCCTTGCTGGGTGCAGGGGTTTTAGGGTGTTTTAGGCAGTGCAGGAAAATAGGGGTGATAGTTGTGAGAAGCAGAAACATTGTTTGCAGTAAATATTTCATAAGTTATAATTCTGGTTTAATTATTTTGTGCACTTAGGAAGTTTGCATTTTGGATGAAGACCAATGTCTCAGAAGAACTAAAGCCTTACATTTACATGTCTAGATGAGAACAATAGAAGAGAGACAGTATTTCCCTTAATTAGGGACTAATAAAAGAACAGCAGGCTACAAGGGTGAATAGTCAGAGCAAACAAACAGCTAATAAAGAGACAGGGCATGGAGACTGGACCGTTGACATAAGCAGTAAATATGAGGCCTGGACACTTAGATGATAGGAACGTTGTGAGAAGCTACAGTATAAGGCTAGTTTCACACTTGCGTTTCCTATGACGGAACTCAATACCAGAAAAAAACGCTTCAGTTTGGCCCCCATTCATTGTCAATGGGGACAAAACTGAACTGAAGAGAATGGAATGCTCCTAAATGCATTCCGTTCAGTTCACTTGCGTCTCTAGACCGGAGAGCAAACCGCAACATGCTGCGGTTTGCTCTCCGGTCTGGGCATCCACACCAAGACGGATCAGTCATGACCCCAAATGCAAGTCAATGGGGACAGATCCGTTCGGTGTGACACACTAGTAAATGGATCTGTCCTCCATTGACTTTCAATGGAGTTCATGACGGATCCGTCCCAGCGATGTTAAAGATAATACAACCGGTTCCGTTCATTATGGATCCACATGGTTGTATAACCAGTAACGGAAGCGTTATTGCTGAACCCTGCTGGATCCAGCAATAACGCTAATGTGAATGAAGCCTAATGCTAAATGTTAACATACCAGGGCTAAACACAGGTGATTTTCAGCCAAAGCCAGAAGTATAAATCCTTACTTTATATTTCTAACTAAGGCAAGTTTCACACTAGCTGCAGTGGATTCCGGCAGGCTGTTCCGGCAGGTGAACAACCTGCCGGATCCATGCTGCCGCAGGTGCACGTGTGGGGCCAGAACTACACTCCGGCCCCATTTACTGTAATGGGGGTGGTCCACGGTTCCGGCCTCAGCATGGCAAACTTGCCGAGAGGTGGCCAGACCAAAACTAGGACATGTCGTAGTTTTGGTCCGGCCACGTCTCTGCACGGATCACCTGCTGGAACAGCCTGCCGGAATCCAATGACGCTAGTGTGAAAGTACCCTAAAATACATGATGTCATAAGGCAAACTTTCAAAAAGCTGAGGTCCCTTCTTCAAGGTCAGGAATTAAAGAATCGCTAAAGAAACTTGGATATAAGCAGGAAAGAACAGAGAGGTGGAGGAATAAATTGCAATACATCAACAAACAGAGGAATGGTCTTGGAGAAAGAGTCCTTAATTAGTTTACAGATAAGATGTGTGCAAGTTTGTTAGTCTCTGAGTTTAGAGTGGAGACAGCCCCTCTTTCTCCTCAGATGTTGTAGTAGGCCATAAAACCTTGAGACAAATTGAGTCCTGTGTTGAGTGTGTCAAAGAGAGTCATAAATTTGTATTCCCAAACTCTTCTGGGATTTGAAATTACCCTTTAATATCAATATTTGGAGGCATGTAATGTTATGGCCAGGATCACAAAAATGTTTGGCAACAGGGAAAGTTGTCTTCTCCTCCTTTATAGTGTGACGGTGAGACCTTATCCTCGCTCTGAGGGTCTGCCCTGTATCCCCCACATGACCCTGAGTGGGGCATTTTGTGCACATAATGAGGTACACCACTTTGGATGTAGAACATGTGAATGTTCCAGGAATCTTATAGTCCTCCCGTTTGTTGGGGATACGTGTCCTGTCTGTGGTCAGTAAAGATGCGTCCACACTTAACTTATCTCCAAACTCAGAGTGGTGTCAGTTTTGTCCTGACAGCAAAACAACATGATATCGTGAGATTGTAACTAACCTCTAAAAACTGCAATACATGTCAC
>ONZH01009207.1:0-33059 GCA_900303285.1 Rhinella marina | reverse complement strand
AACAGTCCTCTACCACGTGTCCCTGTAAGTTGAGACATGAAGCTAGGGAGTGTAGCTCTGCGGTGTTCCCCTGCTCCCTCATCAGCAGGTACTGTCTCACCCTGCCCAGGACCACGGCCTCTGCCCCCTGCAGTAATTGAATGCCCACGCCCTCGTCCTCGACCCTTAGCCCTGGGGTTCAACATTTTCTGTATATAAGTGTATTATATAAAAAAAATAAAATAAATGGGCCTGCTGTACTGAAACCCACAAACTTGTTCAATCTGAACAAGAAAATATATAGGTGGAGAAGTTAGAGCAAAATTACGTATGTTATTACGTACCGTGCAGTATGGAGCAATTACACTGAAACTATTAGATTAGGCAGACTTGGTCTGCTTAAGTGCAACCCAGACAAATGTCGCACAGAGATTTTTGTAATGTAGCTGTATCAGTGAGAGCAAAGGACCTTTTTTAATTAAGTGACGTACAGAATGTGTCACCTGGACAGAAAATATGGATTGTGGTTTGTATATAGGTGGATATGTTAGAGTTAAATTACGTATGTTATTACGTACCGTGCAGTATGGAGCAATTACACTGAAACTATTAGATTATGCAGACTTGGTCTGCTTAAGTGCAACCCAGACAAATGTTGCACAGAGATTTTTGTAATGTAGCTGTATCAGTGAGAGCAAAAGACCTTTTTTAATTAAGTGACGTACAGAATGTGTCACCTGGACAGAAAATACGGATTGTGGTTTGTGGTGACTGGACAGCTGAACTGTGACACACAGAATGGTTCCACACAGCTGTATGAAATGGATTTGTGTCACTGAGATAAAACAACAAAAAAGCTTTTTTTTTTTTTTTTGTATTTTTTTTTTAACATGACGTGCAGAAACTATCAGAGAGCAAACTCAGCCCCTGCTGACTGTGGCTATTTTGACTGCAACCCAGACAAATGTCGCACAGAGATTTTTGTAATGTAGCTGTATCAGTGAGAGCAAAAGACCTTTTTTAATTAAAGGGGTTGTCCGGGTTCAAAGCTGAACCCGGACATACCCAGGTTCTCACTCCGGCAGCCCCCCTGAACAGGGCATCGGAGCATATCATGCTCCGATGCCCTCCCTTGCCCTGCGCTGGATCGCGCAGGGCAAGGGCTCTTTTGTTTGTAAACATTCACTGCCGGGCGGAGGCTTCCGCCCGGCAGTGAGTTCGGTGACGTCACCGGCCGTAATGGGCCGGCTTTAGCACTGCCCTAGCCGTTTGAATGGCTAGGGCAGCGCTAAAGCCCGCCCATCAGCGCCGATGACATCACCGGGCTCACTGCTGGGCGGAAGTCTCCGCCTGGCAGAGCCCGGTACGTCACCGGAACTGGGCTAAATTCCTTTGCCCTGCGCTAATTAGCGCAGGGCAAAGGAGGGCATCGGAGCATAGGATGCTCCGATGCCCTGTTCAGGCGGGCTGCCTGGGTGAATTGAAAGGTATGTCCGGGTTCAGCTCTGAACCCGGACAACCCCTTTAAGTGACGTACAAAATGTGTCACCTGGACAGAAAATACGGAGTGTGGTTTGTGGTGACTGGACAGCTGAACTGTGACACACAGAATGGTTCCACACAGCTGTATGAAATGGATTTGTATCACTGAGATAAAACAACAAAAAAAAATATTTTTTTATATTTTTTTTATATTTTTTTTTTTAATTTTTTTTATTTTTTTTTAACATGACGTGCAGAAACTATCAGAGAGAAAACTCAGCCCCTGCTGACTGTGGCTATCTTGACTGCAACCCAGACAAATGTTGCACAGAGATTTTTGTAATGTAGCTGTATCAGTGAAAGCAAAAGACCGTATTTGATTACGTGACGTACAGTATTGGTCACCTGGAGAGAAAATACGGATTGTGGCTTGTATATAGGTGGATAAGTTAGAGCAAAATTACGTATGTTGTTACGTACCGTGCAGTATGGAGAAATTACACTGAAACTATTAGATTAGGCAGACTTGGTCTGCTTAAGTGCAACCCAGACAAATGTCGCACAGAGATTTTTGTAATGTAGCTGGATCAGTGAGAGCAAAGGACCTTTTTAAATTAAGTAAAATAAGTAAATCCAGCACAAATAGAATATTTGCAAGTTGTTGTTTATTTGAAGTGCGGCCCAATACAATAGGTGTGACGTTTCAGCCCCTTAGGCCTTTATCAAACTGTGGCACAAAACTTAACAAAAGAACATAAGATACATTTCCAGGGAGTGTATCGGAAAAATAACAAAAACAACAAACTGCTTGCTGTTACAGGTAAGTAACAAAATCTGTGGTCTTATATATATACATGGTGACTTGGATATACATGATAATTTCACTACAGGGGCAAGGACTCTCGCTGGTTAAGGTAAATGGACTCATATCTGTAATTCTCATATATCGTATATGATAAAAGAGGACCTCCTCCATAGCGTCTCTAATGCATTATAAGTTAAGGAAATATAACAATTTGTTAGTATATGTACAGCTATATATATTAGGTGAGTCTCTCAGCAATGAAAGTAAGGTTTAGAATGTGATCGCAGCCTGACTTGTCTCAAGATAAAACTAAATTCCTTAAGTATACTAGAAAATAATACAGGACTAATGTGGACCATATTGGTTATATCTACAATCAGAATTGGTTACCTGGTGCCGCTTGGGAACGAGGAGTTATTTATACATGCGGACGCTTGTAGAAACGAGCGGTTGCTCCTAGTGAGGTGCGTCTCGTCTGTTTGGGCGCGCTGTTGCTTTAAAAAGGGCGCGCTCCAAGTAGGGAGGAGGAGCGAACCTCCGTACGCTGCATGTCAATGACATGATTACGTGACGTATTTGATTATGTGACATACAGTATGGGTCACCTGGAGAGAAAATACGGATTGTGGCTTGTGTTGAGTGGACAGCTGAACTGTGACACACAGAATGGTTCCACACTGCTGTATGAAATGGATTTGTATCACTGAGTTAAAACAATAAAAAAAAAATATATGGCGATAGCTGCACTACTAGTGCCAGCCCAGCCAGGAGACAAAAAAAAATGTCTTGTAGCCCTTAGAAGGGCTGTTGGGTTCTTTTCAGATCACTCCTGCCTAACAGAGAACTAAATCCAGGCCCTAACACTCTCCCTGAAACGCAGCAGCTCTGTCCCTAACGACATCCAGACAGCATCTGAGCCGAGCACCGCGGGCAGTCACTAGTATATTCCAGGGTCACCTGATCAGGCCAACCAACCCCTGCTTTCGACATGTAAGGGCCCCACGTGATGCTGGGTGTACCGCAGAGTCTCCTGGCTTGTTATTGGCTGAGTTTATAGGCGCCAAAAATTCAAATTGCGGGAGATGCCATTTCCTTGAGCATGGCGAGATACTCGTCCGAGCAGCGAGCACTTACGAGTACCGTAATACTCGAACGAGCACCAAGCTCAGATGAGCATGCTCGCTCATCTCTACTATATACCAATTTCCAGGGCAATTGGAGCAACTTTGGTTTGGAAATAATAGATTTGGACCCCAACCAAACGTTTTGCAAAATTCAGCGAATCTGAAACAAACCAAATCTTGGAAGATTCGCACGTCTAACAGGACTTATTGTTAGATTATATTTTTTTAAGTCCTTTTTACGTCTCTTGCTCGGGCATCGTGTGCTACAGAAACTGGTATGTTACAATATTAGCATGAACTGAACAGCTTCACAGATGTGCAGTATGTAAATAGAAAAAAACACTCATGGACCCTGAGATCTATTTTTCTGGTTGCAGAGAATTGATGTTGGTGACACCTAGATTTTGGCATATGGTCTTTGCAGGGCCACATAACTAGACTGACGTTATACGTACTTAATGGGGTGGTCCGGCAAAGACTAACTTAGGGCAATGAAACCTATTTTGTAGAGATCTTTAACTTTCTACTATTCTTCATTTACCTGTGGTGTCTGTATCACAAGTAGAGATGAGCAAAGTTATCAAAAATTTGATTCGGCTGCTTTGCCAAATTTCACAATGAAATTTGATTCATTATGAACTACTTTGTCATGAACAGGCCGAACTAGATGGACAGATGTCTTTTTTCGGCCTTATAAACTGTTACTATGAAGTGCATTCCATTGTATGTAGCAGGCACAATGACAGGGAGTGGCGATCGCACCACCCACATCATTGAACCCCTCAGATGCTGCGTTCATCGCTAATCGCAGACTCTGACAGTAACATTCAGGCCATTCAGGGGTTAGTCAGGGGTACTTGATTGAAGTAAACATGCGAGATCTTGCACTCAGTGACGTGATGATGTCATCACATCATCACGCTGGCCGGACAAGGTGACGTTGTCACTGCTTTGTTACCATTAAGCGCAACGAAATTTAGCTTCATGGCAAATCAAAATTTTCCTGAAATTCGTATCAAAGTCAATTTGTTTCACTTCGATTCGCTCAACACTAATCACCAGATCCAAAGTCCAATCACGTGACCATGTCCACAAAGAGCTTCTGCTGACATCACTTTTACTGCTGACCTCTTTTCTCTTCCCATCCAGAGGTTCTGTGCATGTCACTGCTTTGCAAGGGTCAGTGGGGCAACAAAATTCTCTAGTTAGTCCTGGCACATGGGCAGGTGCATACATGGCTATAGCCCCTTTGTTATGAGTGCAATTACTAGGAGTAGGGGCTGGATTTCACCAATGCTCGCTGACCCACGAGAATCAGTGACACGTCCTGAGTCTCTCCCTGGACTGGAATAGAAAGAGCTCAGTGATCGACGCAATGTCAGTGGAACTATTGTGTGGAACAGTGGACAAGGTTATGTGATTAAAGTTTGAATTTTACAGTACAGACATCGCAGGCAAACAAAGTACATTAGAAACTTAAAGTTGTGTATAAAGTGAGTATAATGACCATATGTTAAACTACAGTATATGGACAAAAGTTTTCGAATACCTACACATTATACCTAAAGGACTGTCACGCTCTGGTGTGGAGGGAATAGCCACACCGAGCGTACGAGGGAAGGGAACAGACCAAAACCAGGGAAACGGTCACCTCCTGCAGGGAACCCTGAAACTAGGCCCTGACTGACTACCAGTATGAACAATCCTGGGTTGTAGGAGAGTTCATACACAGGAACCTAATAATAAATGCACCCTAAAGAACCCTGCAGCTAGTGACAAGAAAGAGTAAACCCGTTCCTCCAAGAGTAAGGACGAACAGGAGACTCCAAAAGGAAAACAACAAAAGGGAAAAGGTCACTTATCTTTAAGCAGATATCACAGCAACCGTATCTCAGCCAAGATCCACACCACACACTACTAAGAAGGCAGAAAGTATAAACAGCAAGGGATACTGGGAGAGGAAGGGGTAAATAGGAGAAAGATAATTACCACAGCAAACAAAGTACATTAGAAACTTAAAGTTGTGTATAAAGTGAGTATAATGACCATATGTTAAACTACAGTATATGGACAAAAGTTTTCGAACACCTAAACATTATACCTAAAGGACTGTCACGCTCTGGTGTGGAGGGAATAGCCACACTGAGCGTACGAGGGAAGGGAACAGACCAAAACCAGGGAAACGGTCACCTCCTGCAGGGAACCCTGAAACTAGGCCCTGACTGACTACCAGTATGAACAATCCTGGGTTGTAGGAGAGTTTATACACAGGAACCTAATAATAAATGCACCCTAAAGAACCCTGCAGCTAGTGACAAGAAAGAGTAAACCTGTTCCTCCAAGAGTAAGGACGAACAGGAGACTCCAAAAGGAAAACCACAAAAGGGAAAAAGTCACTTATCTTTAAGCAGATATCACAGCAACCGTATCTCAGCCAAGATCCACACTACACACTACTAAGAAGGCAGAAAGTATAAACAGCAAGGGATACTGGGAGAGGAAGGGGTAAATAGGAGAAAGATAATTACCACAGCGGCAACAGCTGAGGGGAAGGGGTGTGGTAAACAGCAACCAAGGGAAAAAGCATGTCAAATTATGTCACTCTTGAAAGCCGCGCAGAACGTCTGATACCAGACGCAAGCCCACTCGTGACAAGGACCTTTTACGACATTCTAACTCCAAAACAAGACTCATCCACCAGACTGCCAGATAGAGAAATGTGATTCATCGCTCCCATCTTAAAAAGATCGCCTTGACGTGTGGCAGACGGACACAAATAATTTTGCACAAAAGTATTTGCCAAGAATCTCACATTTATAATGTAGCGCTAGTATCGTGTAGATAGTGAAGATGGCATTACTGTGTACTTATTTTGTTGTTTGTGTTTGTAGAGGGCTATTGTTTATTGTTTACTGTTTTGTTTGCAGCCGCAGTGACGTGCACCTGCATACTTGGATGTGCTGACTGACCCCCAGTTTTTCTTGCAGTTTAGAGTAGAGGAGTGGCTGACTCCACCATAATTTCGGTCGTGCACTCTTAACTAACCTGTTTGCCTTACAGGCTGATTTTAATTAGTGCAAGCATAAAGCTGTGTCCTGCTCTCTCTGTAAGACGGACTACAGAGTGGGCTCAGCATTTGTGTGGAACCTACATTCCCTGAGCATAATAGAGGTCAGTGTGGCACCAATAGAGGTATTGTCATATCATATTATCATATTGTGTGGACTCAGCATGCATGTGGAGCCTGCATTCCCTAAAAGCAGTGGAGGCCATTTTTGGCACCATAAGAGGTACAATATAATGTTTGGCTCGGCATGCATGTGGAGCCTGCATCCTCTGTAGTTAATGGAGGCTGCAATGGCGCTTAGTGAATATGGTGTTTAGTGTTAGGTTCCCGTCTTAAAGAGATCGCCTTGACGTGTGGCAGACGGGCACAAATCATTTTGTACAAAAGTATTTGCCAAGAATCTCACGTTTACAATGTAGCGTTAGTATCGTGTAGATAGTGAAGATGGCATTACTGTATGTACTTATTTTATGGTTTGTGTTTGCAGAGTGCTGTTGCATTTTGTTGTTTACTGTGCCTCTTTGAAATGTTACAATAATATGTAAAAATGATGCCTTGCTTTTAACTGTTTAAGGCAGTCGCCACCATTTGATAGATGGAAACCGTAAGAGTTTGAATTGGGCTTCCATGAATCTGGTCTTACCTTAAAGGAGTTATCCAGGTTTTAAAAATGGATGGTAATAGGTTCCAAAGTCATGAAAATGTCTTTGAAAATGAAAATAAGAAAAAAAGATGATGATAACAATCAGGAAGAGGTCCTACAAACTGTAAATAATCTTCTAGGATGAGGACAGGACCTTCTCCAGTGTCCTGTACAGTGCACTGTGTACCAGAAAAATAGAACAGAGCTACTGTTACCTGGGAGCTACTGTTACCCGGTGTGCAAATGGCCAACTCATCCTGGCACAGATAAAGAGCAGTACAGAACATGTAGTACCATAAAATAAATAAATACAGTACAGACCAAAAGTTTGGACACACCTTCCCTTCTCATTCAAAGCGTTTTCTGTATTTTCATGACTATGAAAATTGTAGATTCACACTAAAGGCATCAAAACTATGAATTAACACATGTGGAATTGTATACTTAACAAAAAACTGTGAAACAACTGAAAATATGTCTTATATTCTAGGTTCTTCAAAGTAGCCACCTTTTGCTTTGATTACTGCTTTGCACACTCTAGGCATTCTCTTGATGAGCTTCAAGAGGTAGTCAACTGAAATGGTATTCCAACAGTCTTGAAGGAGTTCCCAGAGATGCTTAGCACTTGTTGGCCCTTTTGCCTTCACTTTGCGGTCCAGCTCACCCCAAACCATCTCGATTGGGTTCAGGTCTGGTGACTGTGGAGGCCAGGTCATCTAGTGTAGCACCCCATCACTCTCCATCTTGATCAAATAGCCCTTACACAGCCTGAAGGTGTGTTTGGGGTCATTGTCCTGTTGATAAATAAATGATGGTCCAACTAAATGCAAACCGGATGGAATAGCATGCCGCTGCAAGATGCTGTGGTAGCCATGCTGGTTCAGTATGCCTTCCATTTTGAATAAATCCCCAACAGTGTCACCAGCAAAGCACCCCCACACCATCACACCTCCTCCTCCATGCTTCACGGTGGGAACCAGGCTTGTAAATCTTTCCGTTCACCTTTTCTGCATCGCACAAAGACACTGTGGTTGGAATCAAAGATCTAAAATTTGGACTCATCAGACCAAAGCACAGATTTCCACTGGTCTAATGTCCATTCCTTGTGTTCTTTAGCCCAAACAAGTATCTTCTGCTTGTTGCCTGACCTTAGCAGTGGTTTCCTAGCAGCTATTTTACCATGAAGGCCTGCTGCACACAGTCTCCTCTTAACAGTTGTTGTAGAGATGTGTCTGCTGCTAGAACTCTGTGTGGCATTGACCTGGTCTCTAATCTGAGCTGCTGTTAACCTGTGATTTCTGAGGCTGGTGACTCGGATGAACTTATCCTCCGCAGCAGAGGTGAATCTTGGTCTTCCTTTCCTGGGGCGGTCCTCATGTGAGCCAGTTTCTTTGTAGCGCTTGATGGTTTTTGCGACTGCACTTGGGGACACTTTCAAAGTTTTCACAATTTTTCGGACTGACTGACCTTCATTTCTTAAAGTAATGATGGCCACTCGTTTTTCTTTACTTAGGTGCTTTTTTCTTGCCATAATACAAATTCTAACAGTCTATTCAGTAGGACTATCAGCTGTGTATCCACCTGACTTCTGCCCAACACAACTCATGGTCCCAACCCCATTTATAAGGCAAGAAATCCCACTTATTAAACCTGACAGGGCACACCTGTGAAGTGAAAACCATTTCAGGTGACTACCTCTTGAAGCTCAAACAGTGCATTCACTTCAGCAATACAGAATTTACCAGGTAATATGCATTCTAATTTACATGACCGTATCATTAATTTCAATTCAAGACTGCATTTGTTGTGTGCTGTCCGCATTCGTATGTCCGCTCTGTGGCCCTGGGCCCCATAGCAGTCGCATGATCTGCTGCTATGGTAGTCACGCCCCTGCAGACAACTAGCATGTAAATGAAGCGATTGTCATGCATTTCATTAATGACAACTGATGATTGTACTTGTTCGCACCAATGATTTCACAAACATTGAGCAAGTGTTTTTGGTCAGATCGATCATAATCCACCTTTAGTGTCTAGCTCTGGAATCATAATCCCCCTTTACTGTCTGTGTCATTGGATGTTAACTGTCCTTTAAAGTCACACTGGCCCAGGACCATAGTATGCAGACAAAATTGCCATTTGATGCCAGTGTAATTTGAGGGACTACTATACTGTGTATGTAGAACAGAAGGTTTTCAAATAATTATCCTCTCTCAAACTGATATAAAATGCATGAGATACTTAACTTATTCCACTCATTCCCGAGGTGGCCTTGATGAATTAAATTGTCCCTTCCTAGTGACAGATTTTGATTGGTGCTTAGATAATGAAGAGATCACAACTTCCAATCATTTGCTACAAGAAGAAAATGTCACCACAGGCTTATGAAAATGAATAGAATAGAATCTCTTTGGTATTTAAATCAGTTCAGTGGGAATTCTTTGCCATTATTTAACGTGTGTATTTTTGTATTTCTCTTGTGCATCTTTTATTCAGCTAGCCATGTGGCGATAAGAGCTAGTACTGCAACACAATTCCTCATAGGTTTACAGTAAATGATTACGGTAAGTTAAATGTTATTGCTAAGGCTTACCAAGTGTATAAACATCTCTTTTATTCTATTATTCAGCATTTCATGTGATCGACATTGCAATTACATGTTTTTATTCATGATGTCAAACCTGTTCCTGCCCACATCAGATTATATCCCAAATTAGAATTTCTTAAAGGGATGATTTATAGCCTGTTTCGGTTTCCACACAAAGCATGAATTGCAAATCACTACAATAAATAATGGTACAATGAAGATTGGAATGATTAGACTGTTGATGTGTTTTCCATCTTGCCTATGAGAAAACAAGGAGATGAAGAGATAGAACTGTAACCGGATATGTTCTGGGTTCTGGCTATAATTATCCTAGTGTTTTTGTTTTTTTTATAATAGGATGTATTGTACTGTGTGGTGCTGGAAGAACAGCCTCACTTTATATGTGTAGGAAACTGTGCGGGAAGAGTGAGATCAGATGATAATGAGATTAGAAATGCTCTCAGGGAACATTTAGGTAATAAAACACTGAGGATGAAAACTGCTTTGTGTATATAGTGGCAGAAAGACTTAATTGTATGAATCATAATTAGAAATATAGCTTCTTCAAGATATTCCAAATACATCATTCTCCTCAGGACTCAAAAAAACATAAAAAAGAAAGTCAAGTTGTGAAATATATGTGTATCCAAATATTAATCTGTGAGTAGAAAAAGTAAGCCTTTATGAGAGCCCAAGGGTACTATCTCAATAATAGTCTTTTGGTGATCTGCACAGTTGATTTGCAGGGCCTGGGCCACAGGGGCATGTGAGTGGGGCTAATGTTGTGGATGTGAACAGAGGAATACTATCTACTCATGGTTAGCAGCTCCCTGGGTTGGTGTACAGTGAGTAGAAGGATAGCACTGGATTTCTTCGGGGCGCTCAGGGTTACAGGGGTTCTCCTGCTGGATAGTAGTCGAGGTGTCCTTAATGGTCTGGGTTTAAGGTGCAGGGAAGGCAGGGTCCCTGATATCTTTGTGACGCCAGCACCCTTGGGTGCAAGTACTGTAGGTGATGAGACCAGTTCTCTTAACAAATTTCCAGTATTCTATTGAAGCTGATCCAAAGGTCATCAATGAGCACAAAATTCATTTACAACAAGGCAGCTTGGCTCAAGCTAGTTCCCAAAAGTTGCATAAGGGGCTGTTTTCCTCTTTAACAATCAAAACCTCTCTTTTTTCTCCAGGCTGGAAGAATGTACTATCCCTGCTGTATTGTATAGGCATATACTTCGGTTCACAATAGCTTTGGTATCCTCTTTAGGAATGCTATCTTCTGACAGGTGGCCTTTCTGTCTTTGGTTATGGTTGGTAGCTGGTAGTTTGGAATCTCTACACCAAACGCAGAGGACGTAAAAAGCCTAATAAATGACAATTACCTTCCGTTCCAATATATTCTCACTCCCTCTCTGGGTTGTCTAGATCTCCTGTAAACTTTTCCATGGGCTGGTAAATGGAACTAACTCTGGAGTCTAGATAACTGTCCACAAAGATGAGCGAATCTATTCGCCGCTTCGTAGATTCTATACGAATCTTGGAAATTTTCCGCTGCGAAGCGAATCTGGATGTTTTGAGATTCGCTTTGTTAGTTTCGGAAATGTTCTCAAGGCTTTCTACGCATTTTCTACGTACTTGTTTGATAAATTGTACGCTAATGCTATGTATAAGTTAATTTATGCGCTGATGCGTACAAATTCAGTTAATTAGCAAACATTTACTGTTAGTTCATTATTCGTGCAGCAAAAGCCCGGGAAGAAAGTGGTCACCTGACCTAGTGGGAAGGGCTTGCTCTGATTGGCTCAGGCTCGGTAAGCCAGTGACGCACCACTTGTGCTGCGACTGCTGAGACGAGCAGAAGCATTGTGTGTGAAGTTCCTAAAGACTGAGACCTGTTTTGTTAAAATTGGGGTGTAATTGTTCTGGGAATCAATATTACACATATCAGGGATACTGCAGGGCAAGTGCAGGTCCAGTGCAGGGCTAGTAATTAATCAGGCAGGGAGAGAGACAGGGAGAGAGATAGGGAGAGAGACAGGGAGAGAGACAGGGACAAAGACAAAGACCAGCTGCAGGGCCACAGTCAAGTGAAAAATGTCTGGAATGGATAAGCAAAAGGGGTCCAGTTCCAGCCAGACCTCAAGCTCCAAAAAAATGGAGAAGGTGGCACAGGGTAGCAGTGCCAAAGGAACTGTAGCCGGAGCTTCTACTTCTGTAATTCGTAATAGTTGGCCACTGTTCATCAGGCTAAGTCACAAAGGAGCAAAATTGTAGTGGAGGAGAAAGTGGATGAGGTAGTGGAGTGGATGGCACGCTCATCTCAGTCACAGCCGGATCATCTGCTGTCATCTGCTGATACGGTATCCATATGTAGCCAGGGGTCAGACTCAGAGCGTTCCTCCTGCTCCACCATTCCGCTCCAGCAAAGCCCATCATTTTCTGCCACCTCTCGGGCTTCAGTGCCCCCTTCTAGTGGTGTCCCTTCTGCAATTTATAAAATAAAAGGTCACCGAACCCCACCGCATAATCCAGAGGTTATAGAGGACAGCCTCCCTTAGGATTTCTTAGAGGGCAGTCAGAGTTTGGACTGCCCGGAATTGGAGGTTGGTGGGGAACAGCCTAATTTGCAGTCCTAAAAAAGTGGTGGGGAGGAGTCTGATGATGAATCTGATGTGTTAGACCAGAGGACCTGGGAGACCAGAGGACCTGGTACTGGTGAGGAGGGTTTGATCTCTGAGGAGAAGGGTGGTAGTAGTGGCAGCAACAGAGGGCAGAGGCGAGTTAGGCCCAGGGGGCCAGACTTTCCTTGGGAACAAACGAGACCCCAAGTATAGTGGGGCCGACACCAGGGTGTAAACGTGCAAGGGCTACAAGCTTGGCCAGCTGTGGAGGGTGCACGTCGGGTGTGTGGAAGTATTTCACCACTCTGCCGGGGGGCAGCAAATTGGCCACGTGTAATTTCTGTAAACAGAAATTGAGCCATGGGAAACCCACAAATGTAGGGACCACTGCTCTGTGGAACCATTTGAAGCGGTGTCATGCTGCCAATTTAGAGCAGCACGTTAATACTGAAGAGCTGGCTACTTCTCCTGGGGTCCCTCGCGTCAGGCCGGCTGCATCCAGGGGCGTAACTCAGCCCGCATCCAGGGGCGTAACTAGTACATACACCTCATCGCCCACTGCGTGCATGTCTCCACCTCCTCTTAATCGCCAGCCGTCCATTACCGAGTGCGTGGCCAGGAAGCAGGTATACGCCACAAGTATAGTGGCAGCGCTGAACCTGGGTCAATTCATGCATGCTCCCTGTATGGCACATGTCCTAAATCTAGTGGTGCAGAGATTTCTCAAAACATTCACTGGCCTGCGCACAGTGCTGGGAAAGTCGCGGAAGCTTTGCACTCATTTGAGCCATTCTTATGTGTCTCGCCACGCTCTGCTGGAACTGTAGCGGAAAAACGGTCCTCCGCCACACTGCTTCATAAGTGACGTGCCAACCTGGTGGAATTCCACGCTTCATATGTTGCAGCGGCTCCTTGACCAGCATAGAGCAATGGATGATTTTGTCCAGCAGCAGCCTGAATCTTCGACCATAGGGAGCAGTTGTGACTTTGATTTCTGTCAGTGGAGGCTGGTCCGAGATACCTGCACTGTTCTAACGCCCTTTGAAGAAGCCACTAAATTGGTCAGTCGGGACAGCTGCAGTGTGAACGACATAATTTCACTAATATTTGTGCTGGAAAAGACACTCACGCTCATGCAGCAGGGGGCAATGGGGGAAGGAAATCCTGGCCATCTGTCTGCACGCCATGCTGTCACTGTAGGGGAGCCCCAACGCCAAAGTTCCCTTGCGGTGCAGGAGGAGGATGAGGATGAGGAGCGTCAGGTAAAGGAAGGGGAGAAGGAGTATTTTAATGAGGATGATGATGAGGAGGAGGAGGAGACACAGCTGGAGGATCTGGAGGAGGATGATGATGAGACTTTCAGGGACACTGAAGTGTCTCAGAGAGAGGCTGAGTTGGAAAGAACTGGCTCCTTGGGCACGCTGGCCAGGATGGCGAGCTGTATGCTCACATGCTTACGGAGTGACAGGCATATCCTAAAAATAAGGCAGACAGACGAATACTGGCTGGCGATGCTTCTGGACCCGTGGTATCAATCCAACATGGGGGATTGTTTTCCTCCCCAGGAAAGGGAGGAGAAATTAGCATCATTGCAAGAGAAGTTATGTAGTAACCTGGCCACAGCTTTCAGCCAGCCCCAGCCTGCTGCCAGCATGTCTGAGAAGGAGGTCCGGCAGAGTCATCCACCTCCTGCCACAACCAGCAGCAGCCAGTTAAGCCTAATGCGTATGATGCAGCAATTTTTCTCTGCCTCCCAACAGCCACAGCCAAGTGAGCAGGCCCAGACCACCTGCCTCAACGAGCCGGTTCAGGCTTACTTGCAGTTTGGCTCGCAAAGCTTCTTCTCAAATTTTCCCACTATGCACTAGGGCTTCCTTCCTGCCCAACCTCAAGTGTCATGTCAGAGAGGGTTTTTAGCATCGCTGGGGGGGGAGTGACAACACCAAAAAGGACCAAACTGTTACCTGGCAGTGTGCAAAAAAACACCTTTATAAAAATAAATAAAGGCTGGATTACCTCTGAATTTCATACTCCTATTGCTGAGGCAGGTGATTAGATCAGGCCTTGCAGGCCAAAATAGTCCGAGTGTCTTCCCACTGTTGCAGTCAGCCGGCCCATAACGTTACATTCCAAACATCTTGTGTCATGTCATGGGCTGTGTGAACCCAAAGTCTCCAAACCAAAACCCTTTTAAAAACCAAAAACTGTTGCCTACCTCCGCCTACGTTTTCTAAATTAGCACTTAGCAGGCGAGTAGCTGTTGTTATACACCGTTATATTAGTTCTATTTAGTATTCTTAAATTTGTTTTTCAGCCTCTACTCCCTCCCCCCAAAAAATATATGATATATATATATATTAAAAAAAAAAAATGGAATGAAAAAATAAAATTGTTACACTGTTGTTACCTCTGCCTCCCGTTACAAGTTACATTAGCGGAGATTGTTATACTCCACCGCAGTTTGTTGTATTTACTAATCACTCTCTGCTGATATACCCAGTTCCCTACTACTACTGGGCGGGGCACCCATGAAAAGGCCATATATAATTTTCACTGCCTATGTTTACGTTGATCCAGGGAGTAATTCTGATTGCCTGATTGGAGTCGGGAAGGAATTTTTTCCCCTGAAGTGGGGAAAATTGGCTTCTACCTCACAGGGGTTTTTTGCCTTCCTCTGGATCAACTTGTAGGAAAACAGGCCAAACTGGATGGACAGATGTCTTTTTTCGGCCTTATAAACTATGAATGTACAGGCTTGTTGTCCAAACAAGCCAAGCCTTTTTCTTTTACTGTAAATTGTAATCAGTGAACCGGAGTGTGCGTAATTTATTAATACTTTGGTCGGCAGACACCGCTGTTTTCATTAATCTAGGAAAATGGCCTTTGGACAAATTTTGGAGGCTCCTGCCTAAACAGACATTCCTGTCTTCTTCACACTGTGTCAGGAAGGAGTTAAAGGTTAAAAAAAAACACTCAAAACACAGGTTTTACAAGATTAATTTTAGTAATAAATAATAACTTTGAACAAATAATAAATAATATATAATAAACAAAATAAAGGACAAAAAAAAGTTTATGCCAGCCTTTTCCGACGTCTGGCCATCATGTCCTGCATTTCTCTCAGCTCCAGCTGCAGGCAGCAAATAAGCCGGGAGGCAGCATGGAGCCTGGTCTCAAATCGGCGTAAGTCTGCCTCCAATTCAAAGTCAGTGGGGATATCTGTAGGGGTGGAAACAGTAATATAATTAGTATGATCGAGTTAAAGGGGTGCTTGTCCCACGAAAAAAATTCTAAACTTTCAAAACAGCACGTGGATCAGAATACTTTAGCAATTGCATGTCATTATATATTTCGTATATCTACTGGAACAAGTTTTTCAGTGACATGTATCTGTATTGAGATTTTTTTTTCTTTGAACTGCTCACTGAGAAGGCCACACATGGTCAGTTTGGGGTTTGTACTTACTGGACACCCATACTGCGTGGTCTTCCCATGGTCCTGGGGAAGACTACTCCTTGACGGTTGGAGCTATAAAAGATAAAACATAAATTTAGCTTATATTTTGAAGACCACCAATTACACTTTTTATTTTACCTACCTTCTACCTCTGGAAGTTGGGCTGGTGGTGTTGGAGGGGCAGGTGGGGTTCTCTCTTGCTGGGGTGGAGGAGGGTGAGAGGGGCTCCTCTGTGGTGCAGCAGCTGACAAAAATCATTAAATAATGGCATTACATTCAACTATAATGAACAGTTGTAACTTCTGATACATGGGATTAGTTTGGGGCTGGATCCCATTCCTAACCAATAGTGCTCTTATATCACTGCACCTGCACTCCCACGTAGCTTGGATTAAAAATAAATTAAATATGTTTACACTTACTAGAAGCTACAGGTACTGTAGGGGCCGTCCTGCCTCGACGGTGACCGTGGTGACGCCGTCGTTGACGGTGCTCTGCAACATAAATCCGTACACAATTGTTATGATGACTCTTTTTAATACTAACACTGTATACTACTATGAAGATATTATGGGTGAGAGGACGGCCATATCCATTTTGTTTTCTAAATAGGTATTTATCGCGATAGATATCATTATCGCGATAAATTTCTTAATATCGTTAACACAGTGGGAATACTTTTGATATCGCCCACTCACATTAGCTGCAGCATGAGCACGTCTTTGAGTCTGTGTGTAGGAGGAGGAAGCGCTAACTATGAAGGGGCATTTTTCTAAGGGTACTTTCTTTCACACTAGCGCAGTTGTCTGACACAAACGGGAGAATGGCCAGCCCCATTAACAATAATGGGGGACGGCGCTGATCCGGCCGCTATTCGGCAAGAACGCCGGGAATTGGCAGGACAAATACTTCAGAACAGCCTGCAGGATCACCACCACATATGTGAAAGTAGTCTAAGGCAAATTACTGGGAAGGGGCACGTATCTGAGAATACCTTCACTTGTTTTGGTGGAGTTAGAGGCGTGGCCTAGCATGGAAGAAAATTTCTGCAGCGCACTTCACACGCCCACGTTGTCCTTCTATACGGTTTTCAATTATTAGCACTCACTGTTATATATACAATACAGTACACTAATTTTTTAACATGTTTTTACTTTTCAAATATTTTGCTCACCCTGCCGTATCGCTGCACGGATCTCAGTAAGCCGCTCTGGGCACTTAAACTTCAGATCGGACCATTTCCGCTGGATCTGGTTCGGGGTCCGCACAGTGTCGAAACGATGGAGCAAGCCTCGGATCACCTACTGGATCACCTCCTTTTTATGCTGGTTCGGGTGGCGGTGTGTGCCATCGTAATCCTTGCGGCCCATCAGCCGGATCATGTATTTAAGCTCTCCAGAGCTAAATGCTGAGGATCGCCTGGATGCAATTTTTCCAAAATTCGCTCTGCCTCTGATGAGTGCACGCCACGGCCTAGCGTCAAGCGTGCCTGCATATTACGCAATCGCTAGACGATAGTACGCTGAGGATTCGTACACAATTTGTACACTCATGCGTACGTGTTCAAAGAAGTTGCGTACCTTTACAAAATGGAACGTTCGTTATTAGTGCGCGAATGTTCGCAAAACACCACATAATAACGTAGGATTTGTATGCAGATTCACCGAATAGATTCCCCGAAGGTACGAATCCTATGAAAAGTTCAACGAATATTCGGCGAAGCAAATTTTGGATGATTCACTCATCTCTACTGCTGAGTTGTTGCTTCTACCTCAGACCAAACACACTGCACTGTACTCACCTCTGAGAGAAGGGTGAAGTCAGTCCTATGCAACTTTGTGGGAATTCAGGCACAAGAACATTTTCATGAAACAATGTTACAGTTTCTAACAGTGTTTTTCAGGACAATGAAGATTTCTGGGCCTATCTGATGATCAACTGCCACCACCATGGGATAGATAATTAAAGGGGTTATCCCACGAATAATGTAAAAAATTAAAATCAGACATCATATAGTCCATGACAATACCTTTCTAACAAAGCTAGAACCAGCCATGTACCTCACATGGACCCAGAGATCTCCCCATTCATTGATCTGCTAGATTTATATCAAGCTGACAGCTCAAGGGGAGTGTCTTTTCTGCTGCAGCTAAGGAGGCGTGTCTCAGCTCTGCCTATCACAGCTCAGTAGGCAGTTAAAAGTTGAAACTGAGCATGTGCGGCCTGCTCAGTGAATAGGTCAAAGAAATAAGAAATTAAGTGGTCCTATACAGATACATGTTACTGAATAACTCAGTAGCTATACAAAATTTTTAATGACATGCAATTACAAAAGTATTCAGATCCAGGTGCTGGTTTGAAAACTGTAGAATATTTTTCGTGAGACAACCCCTTTAAGTCAAAATTTTTGCTAATAAGATCATTTCATTTGGCAAAACATTCATGTTAAAAAAGTGGAAAATGAGTGTTGTTGATCCAATCTTAAGCATTTTTATTTCACATAGAAATTAGACATTCAACCACACAAAGCTGATTCATAATTGATTTATTTTCTGTCATTTATACAGTGTGAACATAGTTAACAGCACTGTACTAAGGTTGTGCCCCTTCACATCAGGCCATTTCTTCTCTCTGACAAACACACACTACTGCCAGTTTCATAGGAAGCCATTTAACCTGTCAGTAATTTTTTTGAAGTCTGGAAGGAAAGTGGAGTACCTCGAGGAAAGTATGTAAACACAGAAGGTACATGGTCAGATGTAACCCTTAACCCTTTCAGTACCAGGCCACTTTTCACCTCAAATCCCAGGCCGTTTCTTGCAAATCTGACATGTGTCACTTTATGTGGTAATAACTTTGGAACGCTTTTTCTTATCCAGGCCATTCTAAGATTGTTTTCTCGTCACATATTGTGCTTCAAGATAGTAGTAAATTTGTGGCAAAATATTTCATTTTTATTTATAAAAAAATACCAAATTTAGCAAAAATTTGGAAAAATTTGCAAATTTCTAAATTTCAATTTCTCTACTTTCAAAATACATAGTAATACCTCCAAAAATAGTTATTATTTTACATTCCCCATATGTATACTTTATGTTGGCATCATTTTATAAATGTCATTTTACTTTTTAGTCGTTAGACGTTAGAGAGCTTAGAAGTTTAGAAGCCATTTTTCAAATTTTCAACAAAATTTCCAATTCCAATTAAGCACCAATTCAGATATAAACTGATTTTTAGTGGCTTATGTAATGGAAACCACCCATAAATGACCCCATTTTAGAAACTACACCCTAGAGATGAGCGAAGCCATTCGTCGATTTGTTGATTCGTATCGAATCTTGGGATTTTTCAGCTGCGAAGCGAATCCAAATATTAGGTGATTCGCTTCGCTTTTGTACGCATCGCTACGTATTTTGTCCGCTAAATTACACACTATTCTACGTATAATTTAGTTACTCTATACGCTGTTGCATAGACTCCTCCCTGGTAGTTACTCTACACGCTGTTGCGTACGAATTCTATTCAGCGATGCAGACTCCTCCCTGGTAGTTCCGCCCACTTCTCCTGCGTGCAAGGAAGACGTGGCAAGTCAGCAGAGTAAGATGGCGGCGAGACAGCGAGGTCCTGACTGGGGAAGCATGTTGTGGGCAGATGACCCCTATGAGAAGGAACCGGAGATCTATCTCTCACAACTCAACAGGAAGTCGGATGAGGTGCCTGCTGAGGTGGTGACTCCACTGGCTGACAAGGCGGAGGCGGCAGGAGTTCCCGCTCCGCCGAGCAAGAACTACTCCTTACGCCAGAATTTGATGGTCCCTGAGGCTGTCACCCGCAACGCCCAGACCCTCTGGGAATATAAAAAGCTGGTGAAGGAGTGGTTGTTCAGGTGTTGGAGCACTCACGGTCCGGTGACCCTAAGCTGGAGCGCCGAAGGGGAACTGTTATTTGGTTCAACGTGGAGCGGGGAGTCGGTTTCATCGGCGATGAGGAGACGGCAGAGGAATTATATGTTAACCGCAGTTCGGTTAAGCGGCTGTATCTTCCGCCCGTACGCCACAATCTCCACACAGGGGATTATATGGAGTATACCCCCATGAAGAGCCTCCAAGGCCCCTTTGCTACTGGGGTGAAAATCTTAAAGCGACCACCTACTCCTGCAGCGCCCCCGGAAGACTGGAGTGAGGAGGCCCAGGCCGCAGAAGAGGCTTGTGACCTTGAGACCTTGAGATTTAAAGAGAAATCCCAAGGTCAGGATCAGCCAGAACCCCTGATTCCTGATTTGCCGCCACCGATCCTTCATGTGGGACAGATGACCACGAACACTTTCGTGTACCATCCAACTGTGGTACAGTACCACTACCAACTGCCATGCCTAAAAAAAATCCAAATAGTGTGGAAAAAAACGTAATTCTGCCACAGTTTTTTAGGGTTTATTTTACGATGGTCAATATGCTGTAAAATTGAGCTTCATTCTCAAGGTTAGTAAAATTACAATATCACTCTTGACCCAAGATCTTAAAGGCAACCGTAAAAACTAAAGCACCATCTTGCTACCCAATAAAAATGTTTCATTTGCTGAATGTACAAAGTAAGAAAGAAGCAAGTCAAAGAAGCTTCCATGTTATGTAACCATTCCAAATGTTGAATAGATGTTTTGGTTCTTCTTACTGTAGCTCACTTAAGGCCTTTTTACATCAACCACAGATTGAGACAATTTTCAGGAACAAACGTTCACATGAATGCTACTTTCTGATAATTGTCCTGTGTAGAGGTGCTGCAGATCACTTGACGCACAGGGAAATGATCATTCACTGGGTGATTGCATATTCCATTCAGCTCCTAAAATCAACATATGTAGGCAACACATTGCCCTATGTAAACTCCAGGCAAACAATGAAGCTGTATGGGGAATGAACGATCGCAGTAGCAACCATTCATCCCCATACAGAGGTGATGAGTGCTGCATCTTAATACAGCTAAGCAATCGGACAGTGATCAGTAACAAATGTACCTGATGATTGCCCTGTGAATCGGTCCATGTAAATACAGCCCATATGCTTCTGAAGCAATTCACTTAAAAAGAAGACTTCGTCTAGTGTCAAAATAACATTTTTAATTTATATTGGAAATTGACATTATTCTTGGTTGTCTGCTACTATTAGTATTTCATTCTCATTTTAATTTGCATTATCATAATAATACTACCAACAGAAATAATAATGATGTAACGTATACAGTAACTTTTTGCACAACCAAAAAGGAAAATGGAGAACTACATATACAGTACAATACAACCACTGCCTGTAAAGATATTGGGGTCCCACTAGTATCTCATCAGAACATTCTGTTTTAAAACACAGTAAACTAAAATAATTTAGCTGTTACAATCAATAAAGTTTTAACTTTGGAATAGGATAAATATAAAATAATGATGAAAAGTTCATGCCAGATAGACCCCAGGCCAGTAATCTTTATTGGCAGTAAACACTTATCAAATGTTAAAATTCACTGTGAATATTCCCATGAAAAATCTAAGTAGGACACAATGTTTCCTCTTCTGCATTTTTGCAGTAGTTCTATAACTGTCATATTTCCTTGAAAAGTTATCATTATTAAACCAGGAAAGTGAAGCATATCTCTAGAAGTATGTAATTTCTAGCCATTAGGTATTCATCTGTCAAACATTTGCTTTGAACATCCCACAAAATAATAAAAATTTGTAGTTGTTTTCATGAACATTTTATATTTTCATGCTACCAACCAGTGTATGCTATTAATGTTTTGGACAATTTCTTTCAAACAGTAACAGTTTTACATATATCAACAGTCCATGTCCTCCACCTTCTTGCCTCCCTAGGTAGGCATGGGTGCCGCTCCATTCACCCTTCCTCTACTGCTTCGGCGTCCCATGGATTGCAGGTATTCCCTTGCTTCCTCGCGGAGGGCCCATTCACCAGAGCTTTCTGTGTATCCTTTCCAAAAGGCTGCAACTTTACCAATAAATTCTCTCCTGTCATCATAGGTCATGTGTGTCCCTCCTGACTCCAGGCCAGCGCACATGGACCCTGATTCACAATGTCCAATGGAGGGTCACCTTTGGGTACTCAAAGCACCTTTCCTTGTGGGAGGGTGCCTGAACAATAGGTTCCTAGTTTTCTAGTTTCTTCAAAGTGTGCTATATTTGTTTGTCTGTCTGTGTACTGACTTCTGCCTGTTTATTGTATTTTGATCCCCAGTTGTCCTGACTTGTGCCTGACCTCCATATTGACCCTTGGCTGCCCTCCCTGACCTTTTATTGGATTACATATACTCTGCCTTCCCTGACCTAGATCTGTACAAGACTATTGTTTTGCCTGGTATCTCTGTGCTCCACACCAATGTCTTTGACCCTGTGGGTCAGTTGTCAATCACACAGAGACTACTTCAGAAAGTAGAAGTCTGGTAGTTTCCCTGTAGCAAAGTTAAGATCCTTATATAGGAGTTAACGGGTGAAAACCTAAAGTCTAATGCCAAATCTCTTGGTTGACACAGTGGCTCCACACCCACTGCCATAACAATAGCATATAATCAAATATCCATGTAGAAATCTAGCTCTTAGTTTCTTGGATGAATAGTTCTTTAAAGAGGATTTTTCACCACTACCTACATGCCTGTTTTAATAGCTTCATGTAATACCCCAGAGTGGTATTACCATTTCTTCACCCTGCTACTGTCTTTGATTGCTACCAATAATGTCATCTATGTATTTGTTCCATGTCCTCCTACATTATGCATTCTTAATGTTACTATGAAATTGTTTTGTACATGTAATGTGCCTGGTTCACCAGCAGGTGGCAGCAGATATATGGCAGAGAGATCTTTAGATAAAATGGAACTTACCATTCCATTCTCCCCCTTTTGGGTAAAAGTGGACTAATCCAATTTCCTACCAAGGGAGGGGCAGCAGGAAGTGTCTAGGCAGTATAAGCCAGGGTAGCGTCTGATGCAGATGTGCAAAGATGTAACAGCAAGGGGAGTCTGCCCTCCTGCAGCACGGGTCTCTCCAGAAATAAGAAGCACATGACTCCTTGCATATTTACAGACAGAGTACTACGCAGGGGTCAACAGCCAAAAGCACCTCAATCCAGAGATACCAGAACAGTCCTAAAGTCCAGCTGCCAGACTAGAGCCAAGTTTAGCACAGAAGAGAGAGAAAGAGAGCAGAGTACTCAAGTTTGCCTGACAGTTTATGCCAAAGCCTGCTGGGACCAAGAGAAAGCCTGGTCTCATCCCCTTTTTGCTTCGGAGCCAAGCCCTGGGAACTGACACATAGGGACTATTAAGGTCGCACCACACCACTCAGCATTCCTATAGACCCTGGGGACACGATCAGCCCTGGAGGACGGCACTTTGCACATGCATTCCCAATGTAATAACAATTCTGGAACATCTATTCTTCTTTGTTCTATGTTGTGTCATTCCTTTATTATTTTTACTAGAAATTGTGAATGAATTGTTACCAGTCTGCAGTAATGAACAAGTTGGGGGGGTGTACCTACACAGTCTGAAAATAGTAGACTGTAGACTGCTAGCAATTCATTCAGAACATCTAGTTGAAATAATAAAAGAATGGCAAAACATAGAGCCATAAGAAAAGATGCTCCGGAATTGTTATTACATGGGGAATGCATGAAGCTATTAAAACAGGCAAGTCAGGAGTGGTGAAAGGTCCATTTTACTGCCTCTAAACTAAATTAGTACAAAACTCATGTTAAAGATTCTCACATTAGAATTAATTTCCCATGTCAATTGGTATAAAATTGGATTCAGCCATACATGATAAAGTATATACAAAGTCATGATAAACTATGAGAAGACAACAGCCATTAACCCCTTCACGCTATATGACGGGTATACTCGTCATGAAGCACTGCTACTTAGTGCTCCATGAAAAGTATACAAGTCATGGGATTAAACTTTCACCATGTCTGCTGACATGGTGACAGCGCTTAGACCCTGGCTGTTACACACAGCCAGGGGTCTCAGCTAACCAGCCCGGGACCAATGTGGGCGGTCCTGAGCCAGTGATTGCTGTGATTGGCTAGTCTGACTAGATATTACTTTATTATAAATATATTCCGAAATACCTTTCATTAGTTATAATGGATCATTTTGTCTGGGGAGCAATCATTAGGAGAAACAAAATGGCCGTCGTCCTATTAGTTCACACAAAACCTGTCCTAATCACACAACAGGAAAAGTTACTTCACAACACAGAGAAAGAGCTGCTTCATCTTCCTCTCTGCTCTGACTCAGTTTTTATGGTCCTGACTACAGTTTAATATGATATTTAGCTGAATCTTTGTGGGAATGGAGTGCATCAGGAGACATGAAGTACAGAGAGGATGGACAGGACAGACTGTGGTAATGGAGACTGCATACAAGTGCTGCTGCTCATTAGCCACATCTGCTTGTGAACTCCATTTCTACAGAGATTCCGCTAAAGATCTTATCACCTGTATTCGGGATCATAAACACTGACAAGCAGAGCAGAGAGGAGGATGAGGCAGCTCTATAGCACAGTGTTGTGAAGTGACTTGTCCTGCTGTGTGATTAGGACAGGTTTTGTGTGTACTAAAAGGATGGCGGCCATTTTGTTTCTCCTAATGATTGCTCCTTAGACAAAACGTGCCATTATAACTAATGTAAGGTATTTGGGAATATATTTATAATGAAGTAATATTTAAGTACTTTCATTTTCGTAATTCCCGGAGAACTCCTTTAAGTTATAATAAGGTCCATTGAGGTGTCTTTGAGACTTACATCACTTCGATGGCAAGGTTTTGGCTTTCTAGCCATTAAAAGTGACAGAAACACTAGTGGAATTCCCAGTACAGACTTTTAACAACAATGTGAACAGAGTCTCACAACACAGTAGAGATGAGCGAATCTATTTGCCGCTTCGTAGATTCTTATTGAATCTTACAAATCTTACAAACTCCGAAGTGAATCCGGATTTTTTGAGATTCGCTCCATTAGATTCGAAAATGTTCTTAAAGCTTTCTACACATTCGCTACGTACTTGTCCGATAAATTTTACGCTAATTCTACGTATAAGTTACTTTATACGCTGATGCGTACGAATTCTGTTAATTAGCGAACTTTTACTGTAAGTTCATTATTCGTGCGGCAAAAAGCCCGGGAAGAAAGCGGTCACCTGACCTAGTGTGAAGGGCTTGCTCTGATTGGCTCAAAGGCTCGGTAAGCCTGTGACATCAGTTGTGCTGTGACTGCTGAGACGAGCAGAAGCACTGTCTTTGAAGTTCTGAGAAACAGAGAACTGTTTTGTTAAAATTGGGGTGTAATTGTTCTGGGATTCCATAATACACATATCAGGAATTCTGCAGGGCCAGTGCAGGGCCAGTGCAGGGCCAGTGCAGGGCTAATAATTAATCAGGCAGGGAGAGAGACAGGGAGAGAGATAGGGATAGAGACAGGGAGAGAGACAAAGACCAGCTGCAGGGCCACAGTGAAGTAAAAATGTCTGGCATGGAAAAGCAAAAGGGTTCCAGCCAGACCTCGAGCTCCAAAAAAAAGGAGAAGGTGGCACAGGGTAGCAGTGCCAAAGGACCTGTAGCCGGAGCTTCTATTTGTAGAATTCGTAATAGTTGGCCACTGTTCCACCAGGCTAACCCACCAAGGGGCAAAATTGTAGTGGAGGAGAAAGTGGATGAGGTAGTGGAGTGGATGGCACACTCATCTCAGTCGCAGCCGGATGATCTGCTTTCATCTGCTGATACATTATCATGTAGCCAGGGGTCAGACTCAGAGCGTTCCTCCTGCTCCACCATTCCGCTCCAGCAAAGCCCGTCATTTTCTGCCACCTCTCAGCCTTCAGTGCCCCCTCCTAGTGGTGTCCCTTCTGCATTTTATAAAATAAAAGGCTACCAAACCCCATTGCATAATCTGGCAGTTATAGAGGACAGCCTCCCTGAGGATTTCTTAGAAGGCAGTCAGAGTTTGGAGTTGGAGGTTGGTGGGGAACAGCCTCTATTGCAGTCAGAAACAAGTGGTGGGGAGTCTGATGATGATGTGTTAGACCGGAGGACCTGGGAGGCGGATGGTGCTGTTGAGGAGGATTTGATCTCCGAGGAGGAGTGTGGTAGTAGTGGCAGCAACAGAGGACAGAGGCGAGTTAGGCCCAGGGCCAGGCCTTCCTTGGGAACTAGTGAGACCCCAAATATGGTGGGGCTGGGACAAGGGTCTAAGCGTGCAAGGGCTACAAGCTTGGACAGCTCTGGAGGGCGCACGTCGGGTGTGTGGAAGTATTTCACCACTCTGCCGGGGGACATCAGCACGGCCACGTGTAATTTCTGTAAACAGAAATTGAGCCGTGGGAAAGCCATAAATGTAAGGACCACTGCTCTGTGGAACCATCTGAAGTGACGTCATGCCGCCAATTTATGTAACCAAGGTGGATTAGAGCAGCGGATTAATACTGAAGAGCTGGCTACTTCTCTCGGGGTCCCTTGCGTCAGGCCGCATCCAGGAGCATAACTCAGCCCGCATCCAGGGGCGTAACTAGTACATACACCTCATCATCAACCGCGTGCATTTTTCCACCTCCTCTTATTCATCAGCCATCCAAAGCCGAGTGCGTGGCCAGGAAGCAAGTTTACGCAACAAGTAATCCAACTGTGCGCAAACTGAATTGTCACCTGACCAAGTTGCTGGCTGTGCAGTCTCTGCCGTTCAATTTAGTTGAGTGCACAGCTTTTAGGGAGCTAATGGCTTACCTCAGCCACGCTGGCAGATCCCTAGCCGACATTACTTCTCAAACAAAGCTATCCCCGCCCTTTATTCACACATGGCAGACAATATTGGACACTCCCTGCAGTTGTCTCTCTGCAGCACCGTGCACATCACGGTGGAGACCTGGAGCAGTGCTTATGGCCAGGTGCAATACATGTCCTTTACGGCCCACTGGCTGAATGTTTTTAGTGGCAGCGAGGCAGGAACCCCCCAACAACCGGGTCAATTTTATTTTGGCACCTCCACGCGCTTTCCAGCCAGGATTGCAGCAGACCACCCAACACTTATCCACTTCCACCTCCACGAGCAGTCCGCCTGCTGGAGCATCAGGGCAGAGAGTTAACCCCCTCCTTCATATCACATGTGCCAGGTGAAACGCTGCCACGCTGTCTTAGACTTAATTTGTCTTGGCAGCAGCAGCCACACAGGCCAGCGCTTGCTGCATTACATCAAGCAACAAGTAGCGCGCTGGCTGTCTCCACGCCAGCTGGAAGTGGGCAAGGTAGTGAGTGACAACGGGACAAATATAGTGGCAGCACTGAACCTAGGTCAATTCATGCATGCTTCCTGTATGGCACATGTCCTAAATCTAGTGGTGCAGAGATTTCTCAAAACATTCACTGGCCTGCGTACAGTTCTGGCAAAGTCGCGGACGCTTTGCACTCATTTGAGTCATTCTTATGTGTCCCGCAACTCTCTGCTGGGCGGTCTTCCGCCACACCGCTTGATAGGTGACGTGCCAACCCGGTGGAATTCCACGCTTCATATGTTGCAGCGGCTCCTTGAACAGCATAGAGCAGTGGATGATTTTGGAGTGGAGGCTGGTCCGAGATGCCTGCACTGTTCTAACGCCCTTTGAAGAAGCCACTAAATTGGTCAGCTGGGACAGCTGCGGTGTGAACGACATCATTTCACTAATATGTGTCCTGGAAAAGACACTCACGGTCATGCAGCAGGGGGCAATGGGGGAAGGAAATCCCGGCCATCTGTAACGGGAGGCCGACGGTGCTTGTTCCCCGTGACGTGCCGCTGGACCTCCGTGCAGGAAGTGGAACGAGGACGCAAGTCGCGTCCTCATCTCCATGGAAACTCTGGTGGGGGAAGACCCGGCGCCGCCTGCTGCAGAGCGTCCGACGTTCTCCCCGCCCCCCTAGTGAACAAGCAGGCGGGGTTCTGAGCGCTGGCCTGCCCAGCCAGCGCTCAGTATGTTTATTACATTATATTGTTTATTTTACATTGTGCATTTGGTCATGTGGCGCCACGCCACATGAACAGTTTTCGAGGTATTATGAGCGTTGGTCACGTTTGGCCAGCGCTCGTTGTGCTTTCAGGTCATGTGACGCTGGCCACGTCACATGACCTACTTGGGACTATTTAAGATGGCAACCTGTGGATACAGGTTGCCTGTTATTAGTTTATCTGGTGCAGTGCTTGGCGATTAGGCCCTGAGATATACCCGTTACCTTGACTACTTGCTTTTGACTTTGACCTCGACTTTGCCTCCTCCTCTGGTTTTGACGTTCCCTCCAGGTTTGACTCGGCTTGATTGACTATTCCATTATTGTGTTTGTCTTGTTCTGTGTTTGTACGTCTTGTATTTTCCCTTCCCTGCCTTTCACGTATACAGTAAAGGAACCACCGCCCAGTTACGGTTTGACTACCTAGGGCCTATACTGTAAGTAGGCAGGGACAGAGGTGGGGTTCAGACAGGGCTCACTACTTCCTTGTGTTCCTGTCGTGACACCATCTCTTTGCACGCCATGCTATCACTGTAGGGGAGCCCCAACGACAAAGTTCCGTTGCGGAGCAGGAGGAGGATGAGGAGCTTCAGGTAGAGGAGGGGGAGGAGGAGAATTTTGATCATGACCAGGGGGAGGACGAGACACAGCTGGAGGATCTGGAGGATGACGATGACACATTCAGGGACACTGAATTGTCTCAGAGAGAGGCTGAGATGGAAAGAACTGGCTCCTTGGGCGCGCTGGCCAGGATGGCGAGCTGTAAGCTCGCATGCTTACGGAGTGACAAGCGTATCCTAAAAATAAGACAGACTGACGAATACTAGCTGGCGATGCTTCTGAACCCGCGGTATCAATCCAACATGGGGGATTGTTTTCCCCCCCAGGAAAAGGGAGGAGAAATTAGCATCATTCCAGGAGAAGCTATGTAGTAACCTGGCTACAGCTTTCAGCCAGCCCCAGCCTGCTGCCAGCGTCTCTGAAAAGGAGGTCTGGCAGCGTCATCCTCCTCCTGCCACAACCAGCAGCAGCCAGTTAAGCCTCATAAGTATGATGCAACAATTTTTTTCAGCCTCCAAACAGCCACAGCCAAGTGAGCAGGCCCAGATCACCCGCCTCAATGAACAGGTTCAGGCTTACCTGCAGTCTGGATCGCAAAGCCTCTTCTCAGACCCCCTGGACTTCTGGGCGGCCAGAATACAACAGTGGCCGTAACTTTCCCACAGCTGCAAGTGTCATGTCAGAGACAACTGAAAATATGTCTTATATTCTAGGTTCTTCAAAGTAGCCAGCTTTTACTTTGATTACTGCTTTGCACACTCTTGGCATTCCCTTGATGAGCTTCAAGAGGTAGTCACCTGAAATGGTTTTCACTTCACAGGTGTGCCCTGTCAGGTTTAATAAGTGGGATTTCTTGCCTTATAAATGTGGTTGGGACCTTGAGTTGTGTTGGGCAGAAGTCAGGTGGATACACAGCTGATAGTCCTACTGAATAGACTGTTAGAATTTGTGTTATGACAAGAAAAAAGAAGCTAAGTAAAGAAAAACGAGTGGCCATCATTACTTTAAGAAATGAAGGTCAGTCAGTCCGAAAAATTGGGAAAACTTTGAAAGTGTCCCCAAGTGCAGTCGCAAAAACCATCAAGCGCTACAAAGAAACTGGCTCACATGAGGACCGCCCCAGGAAAGGAAGACCAAGATTCATCTCTGCTGCAGAGGATAAGTTCATCCAAGTCACCAGCCTCAGAAATCGTAGGTTAACAGCAGCTCAGATTAGAGACCAGGTCAATGCCACACAGAGTTCTAGCAGCAGACACATCTCTACAACAACTGTTAAGAGGAGACTGTGTGCAGCAGGCCTTCATGGTAAAATAGCTGCTAGGAAACCACTGCTAAGGACAGGCAACAAGCAGAAGATACTTGTTTGGGCTAAAGAACACAAGGAATGGACATTAGACCAGTAGAAATCTGTGCTTTGGTCTGATGAGTCCAAATTTGAGATCTTTGGTTCCAACCACAGTGTCTTTGTGCGACGCAGAAAAGGTGAACATATGGACTCTACATGCCTGGTTCCCACCGTGAAGCATGGAGGAGGAGGTGTGATGGTGTGGGGGTGCTTTGCTGAATCAGCATGGCTATCACAACATCTTGCAGCGGCATGCTATTCCATCCGGTTTGCGTTTAATTGGACCATCATTTATTTATCAACAGGACAATGACCCCAAACACACCTCCAGGCTGTGTAAGGGCTATTTGACCAAGAAGGAGAGTGATGGGGTGCTACGCCAGGTGACCTGGCCTCCACAGTCACCAGACCTGAACCCAATGGTTTGGGGTGAGCTGGACCGCAGAGTGAAGGCAAAAGGGCCAACAAGTGCTAAGCATCTCTGGGAACTCCTTCAAGACTGTTGGAATACCATTTCAGGTGACTACCTCTTGAAGCTCATCAAGAGAATGCCAAGAGTGTGCAAAGCAGTAATCAAAGCAAAAGGTGGCTACTTTGAGGAACCTAGAATATAAGACATATTTTCAGTTGTTTCACACTTTTTACTAAGTATATAATTCCACATGTGTTAATTCATAGTTTTGATGCCTTCAGTGTGAATCTACAATTTTCATAGTCATGAAAATACAGAAAACTGTTTGAATGAGAAGGTGTGTCCCAACTTTTGGTCTGTACTTTATATATTAAAAAAAAATAAAAATAAAAATGGAATTAAAAAATAAAATTGTTACACTGTTGTCTACCTCCGCCTCTCGTTACAAGTTACATTAGCGCAGATTGTTATACTCCACTGCAGTTTGTTGTATTTACTAATCACTCTCTACTGATATACCCTGTCCCCTACTACTACTGGCCGTGGCACCCATGAAAAGCCCATATACAGTGCCTTGCGAAAGTATTCGGCTCCCTGGAACTTTTCAACCTTTTGCCACATTTCAGGCTTCAAAAAAAAAGATATAACATTTTACATTTTTGGTGAAGAATCAACAACAAGTGGGTCACAATTGTGAAGTGGAACGAAATTTATTGGATCATTTAAACTTTTTTTGTAATAATAAAACTGAAAAGTGGGGCGTGCAAAATTTTTCGGCCCCCTTGAATTAATACTTTGTTGCGCCACCTTTTACTGCGATTACAGCTGCAATTCGCTTGGGGTATATCTCTATCAGTTTTGCACATCTAGAGACTGAAATTCTTGCCCATTCTTCCTTGCAAAACAGCTCGAGCTCTGTGAGGTTGGATGAGAGCGTTTGTGAACAGCAGTTTTCAGCTCTTTCCATATATTCTCAATTGGATTCAGGTCTGGACCTCGACTTGGCCATTCTAAGACCTGGATACGTTTATTTTTTAACCGTTCCATTGTAGATTTTGCTTTATGTTTGGGATCATTGTCTTGTTGGAAGATAAATCTCTGTCCTAGTCTCAGGTCTTTTGCAGACTCCAACATGTTTTCATCCAGAATGGTCCTGTATTTGGCTCCATCCATCTTCCCATCAATTTTAACCATCTTCCCTGTCCCTGCTGATGAAAAGCAGGCCCAAACCATGATGCTGCCACCACCATGTTTGACAGTGGGGATGGTGTGTTCAGGGTGATGAGCTGTGTTGCTTTTACGCCAAACATATTGTTTTGCATTGTTTCCAAAAAGTTCGATTTTGGTTTCATCTGACCAGAGCACCTTCTTCCACATGTTTGGTCCCAGGTGGCTTGTGGCAAACTGTAAACAAGACTTTTTATGGATATCTTTGAGAAATGGCTTTCTTCTTGCTACTCTTCCATAAAGGCCAGATTTGTGAAGTGTTCGACTGATTGTTGTCCTATGGACAGACTCTCCCACCTCAGCTGTAGATCTCTGCAGTTTATCCAGAGTGATCATACGGCCTCTTGGCTTCATCTCTGATCAGTCTTCTCCTTGTTTGAGATTAAAGTTTAAAGGGACGGCCGGGTCTTGGTAGATTTGCAGTGGTCTGATACTCCTTCCATTTCAATATGATCGCTTGCACAGTGCTCCTTGGGCTGTTTAAAGCTTGGGAAATCTTTTGGTATCCAAATCCGGCTTTAAACTTCTCCACAACAGTATCACGGACCTGCCTGGTGTGTTCCTTGGTCTTCATGATACTCTCTGTGCTTTAACCCCTTAACGCCCAATGACGGCTTATCCCGTCATGGGCAGGAGCCGCTTGCTGCCCCATGACGGGATAAGCCATCATGGCATTAAACTGTCACCATGTCTGATGACATGGTGACAGTGCTGAGACCCCGGCTGTTACTTACTAGCTAGCGATCGCTGTGATTGGCTAGTCTGTTCAGACTAGCCAATCACAGCGATCGGATCTGAAATAAACACTAAAATTAATAAGTAAATAAATTTAAGAATATATGTTGCATATATTTTTTTCTCTGATGGCCGATTGGGGGGGGGGGTTTAATGTGCGGGCGGGCGGATGGCAATGTGCAGGTGGCTGCGGCGGAAGTGCCACCCACAATGATTTTTCAGGATGGCGAGCGGTTTTCAAGCAGAGTATCAGCATACAGCTGATACTCTGCTTGAAACTGCTGACATCGGTGCTGGCACCGATGTCTGCAGTTTAACCCCTTCCATGCCGCGGTCCGTAGGGACCACTGTATGGAAGGGGTTAACAGGGAGGGAGCGCTCCCTCCCTCTCCCATCGGGCGCTGCGGTGCGCTGGCAGCGCCGATGGTGTGGCCAGAAGAGAGGGCGGAAGCTCCCTCTCCCTCCCATCGGGACGCTGCTCTGCTGTGGCAGCGTCCCGATGGTTACCATGGCAACCAGACGCTTTCAGAAGCGCCTGGGTTGCCATGGTGTAAGCTAAGCCTCATGCTAAAGGCAGGAGCCTGACAAGGCTTAGCAAGAGTGAAAATGCAGTGCAATACACTATATAGTGTACTGTAGTGTATTATAGAACAATCAGACCCACTGGATCTTCAAGAACCAAGTGGGTCTGAGTCTAAAAAAGTGTAAAAAAAGTGTAAAAAAATAAAAAAAAGTTACAAAAAAATCCCATTTTCCCCCCAAAACTCAAATTTGAAATTAGTAAAAAAAGATAAAAAATACCCCAAGCATGTTAGGTATCACCACGTTCGTAACAACCTGCTCTACAAAAATATCACATGTCCCGAGCCCTCAGGCGAACACCGTAAAAAAATAAAAATAAAAACAGGGTCAAAAAGCCATTTTGTCACTTACATCACAAAAGTGTAATACCAAGCGATCAAAAAGGCATATACCTTCAAAATAGTACCAA